>JANHAO010002564.1:0-28279 GCA_026873985.1 Saraca asoca
TCATGGCTACCGCGTTAAGGTAATTTGTCAATTTTTAGTTTCTTTCTAGCTTGAGTTTAGTATTTTGGGAACACCTTCATTTTTTTTGTTTATTGTTTTGTTTGTTAAGTGAATGTTTTACTGTTTTGATTGAGGGGTGTAAGTGGGGTAGTTGAAGTGAAAAAGGTATTAGAATGTTGAAGCATAAGCACTAAATGGGTTGCATAAATCATACAAAAGAAGAAAATAAAATTTTATTTATAAAAAACTTTTCAACTTCTTATGTTTTCCTCTCAAAAGAGAACTCTTAAAAAGTCTTAAGGAAGAATTAAAGAAAAATAATGAGTTTAGGTATTTATACCTCCCATAAAAAATTCTGTAAAAGTTTAACAATTAAACAAGTATTAAAAAGTCATTGATATTTTAAATATCTATTAATTTTTATAAACTTTCAAAAAGTATCAATTGAATATCCCAAAACTTTCATAAATTATTTTAAAGTTATTAAAAATTAATATTGAATAACCGATAATTTTTACAAAATTTTTAAAAATTATTATTAAATATATCTAAACGTTTTAAAAATTTTAAAAGTAATGATTAAATATACCTCCTACATATTGCAGCGGCTTTTAGGGTGGCCCCAATTTGTGTTAGGAGCTTGCAAAGGTGCAACAAATATGCGCGCTGATTCCTTTTGTACGGAACAACATTCGGCCCAGACTTACGAGATGCGACAAGTAGCATCCTAAGTCACATGAAGGTGAGCTTGGTTTTATTATAAGTTTATGTCTGAATATTTAAATAAATATATATTATAATATTATATTTTTAAATAAAATATTTAATATAATTTTTTATAAAATAAAATATATTTTTTATTATTAATATATCATTTTAATTGTGATTGTAATATTATTTTTATATTTTGAGATAAATTATCATTTATATTATACAAATATTTTGATATTATCAATAATAGTATTATAATAATATCTTTTATTATTTATTTTTTTATTTTAGATTAATAGGTTGCTAAGATATTTATTTTCATAATTTTTTAAATTATTAAATTATAAATAAAATACTAAATTTAATAAATTAAATCAAATTTTTGTTGTAAACTTAATTCACAACAAATTTAATTTAAATCAAAATTATAAGTTGAAAAAATTTAAAGATTTACGTTTCTCATTGCCAGGCTGCAGGCAAGCATCGCTTTTATATTGGCCCAACCTGTTTCACATTTCTCATTGTCATTCTACTGACCATTCACCCACGTGGCTTCATGTAACCTCCCACCGCCCTCAACTCCTTCTCTAATCCAACTTGGATCGGATCTATCTTCTTTTTTTTATTTCAAACAAAAAAAAAAAAAGAAAAAGGATCATTTTTGCATAAGCAGATTAAAATTATGCCATAAGAATTCTTTTTTGCCTAATACCTATCACGTTACATATATAGCAATGAAATAATTCCGTGTATCTATTGGTTTATATATCCAAATTATAATCCAAAATTACAAAAGATATTCTCTTAAAAAGTTGAATTTGAAAGAGGATTTAAATTGCTGAGAAACTCAATGGTACAATGATACATTATGTTAATTTTTAATTTTCTTTTTATTTAAATTCTAAAATATTATGTATATGTTAAATGATTTATCAATTTTATTATAAAAAAATAGGAGATTTAAATTCATACAAATTAAAAATTATATTTTAACAATCCATCACTATTAATACTCTTGAAGAGTATTGTTATTTTTCTAACTTTTCAGTAAATAAAATGTGTAATTGAACTAGAATTTGCATTTGACCGTAACACCTGTCAAGTGGAATCAGTTGCAGATCCATGCGCATTTCTATGTATATCTATTTAATTTTAAATGCAATTGTTTAGCAGTTGGGTATAATTTCTGTGATAAAAATTATTCAGGTAACGTTTAGGATTTCCTTCTATTTTTACGAATATATATAGATATTTCTTTTAATTTATTTTAAATAAACACTCACCTCTTTTACTCCAAAAAAAAAAGAATGTATATTTATAAAAATAAAAAAAATCAAATATAATTATACTAAATTTAAGAAGAGTGAGTGTAATTTCTCTTATTTCTTTTTTTTTTTCAGATAATGAAAGAACTTTTGTTTTTGTGAACAACAACCTTGTTTACATGGGCCTGGTTCTGGCTTTTTGGTTTGTGAAGGGCTTTGGCCCAATGGCTGTAAAAAGCAAGCCCATCCAGTGGTCTTTTGCAGACAAAGGCAATGATAATAAAATCATTTATAATCCAAAAAAGAAAAAAATCATTTATGTAACTGGCTGCAATAATAAAATAAAATAAGTAATTAAGCATGTTACTTTGAGAGGTGGGCCCAATAAAAAATGAGTGTAAACCTGATCCCGAGGCACATCTTCTTTCTTTAGGCCATTCTCTCATTAACCTCTAGCTATTAATACTGCTTGGCGCTTGCGAATGTTAATTCCCCTTTCTCGTCTACTGATTTTGGATCAATTCGTATATGTCAGATACGAGATCAATTTTTGGATCATTACGTTTATTTTTTCTAAAAAAAATATATAATAAAATCAAAATAATTTTAGTCATATAAAACAATATAATTATAAATCTAATTTATTTTATAAAACTATATTTTTAAAAATATTTCATTTATTTATATATAAGTCAAAGATATTCGTATTATTTATATATATTATATTTAATAAAATAATATATAATAACATAATAGTTTATAATTGATATTTTCTATCATACTCTCACTCTCTATGTCCAACATTAAATAAATAGATTAATTTTTATTGATTTTAATATTTTATAATTATAAATATAAATAAATGAGATAATTTTTACAAAATATTGATATTTTCCATTAAAACAAAGAGATTAGTGAACTATTATTTTCTTGACAAATAAATGTTTTGTCTGTGCACTTAAGAATGTTTTAGCAAAAGATATATTTTATATTTTTAAAATTTTGAGTGATAACTTACTTTATTAAACTTTAAAAACTTACATATTACATTTTGAAATTTTAAATAAGTTATAAATTATATATTTAAAGATTTAAGAAAATTATAAAAACTTTAATTGGTTGATACTTTTAAGCCTAAACTAATATATGTTTTTCAAATATACTTTTAAAGTATTATTTCTTTCCTTATAAAATACAATGCAAACACTAAACATATTATTGAGTTCAATTATTTTTAAAATATAAATTATAAACTCATATTTTAGTGATTAAAAAAATATCTAATTTGAGTTCCGTGTTTTATAGATGTTATGGGCATTTTCGGAGCTCTACAAATGGGCTAATTAAAGGCCCAATGGACTAGTTCGATTGAGAAAGGTCCAGCTCGTTTCATAGTGAGGTTGCGGGAACAAACCGACAGGTCACCCAGTATGAGTTCAGATCACCAAACAAGCGATCTCATGCATGGGTACAGAACGCCAAAGTTTATCTTGCAGTCAGAGGCACATACTTCCAATTGACATATCAATCCCTAAAAATCGACAACAAGTTGCCTAGCATTTATTACCTGACATGATAGAAAAAATAAATTTATAATTTATTAAATTACATTTGTAACCCCTTGCCTTTATAAATAAGGGGAAAAATCATTGTAAAAGACATGAGAAAAAACATACACAAAAACCTTACCAAAAAATAGTGGGAGATTCATGTACTATTATTTTGCTAAACTATACAGGGAAAAATCACACAATAGCAAATACAACTACCTTGGATGTAGGTTTTGATTTTAGCTGAACACGTTAAAAACCCCTGGTGGTCATCTTATTCTTCCCTCTCTCACTTTTTCCTTACATTTTCATATGTTCCCCTATAATTTAGGTTTCAAGACCTTTGGTTGACTGATTACCGAAATCAACTGTCAAATTTTTGGCGCTAGAAGGAGGGCCAAACTGCTTTTCTGCTGATTCACCGACCAACCACAATGGCAAGAGGGAGAACAACTAGGAGTTCAGACATCACCGTTAATTAGCTGAGCGATTGTGCAAAATAACAGTGGAAAACAGTAGTAGATGGAAACTCATTTTCAGCAAGCACTTCTTCCGTTCCCACTACTGGCCAGCTCATCTTTATTCCCCCGAGAGCTAATGGTATACAAGCATTGCATTAGCGTCGAGAAGCGCTTGAGAATATGGTTAGGAGACTTGCCAATGTAGTTATAGCGCTAGCCCAGGCACACACCCAGGGGATTCAAAGACAAGTCAAAGTTACCGCCATCGAGAGAGTGGTCCATGAGCCACAAGTAGAGGCATTGACCTAAAAAGGGAGGCCAGTTAGAGAAGGGCCTTTCCCTCACAGATTCAAGGTTCTCGCCATTCCACCATATGATAAGGGCAGTGATACATATGACCATTTGACCCTTTTAACATCCAAATAGATCTTCAGATGACCAATTCTTTAGTCAAATGCCATGCCTTCCTAGCCATTCTTGGAGACGTGCCCTAAGCATGGTTCAAAAGTCTCCCAACTTGTAGCATCGACAATTGGGAAAAGCGCCAAAGAAGGTTCATTAATCAATATAGAGCTCTCAGAAGGCAACTCACACCATCCTACCACCTCATAATAATCTTTCAGTGGAATGATGAATTATTGAAAGATTATATTACGAGATTTGGGTGTGAGGTTAACAATGTGGAGAATCCCTCCGATGATAGTATCCTAATAGAAATCTTAGCGGAGCTCTACAAAGATTAGGAGTTGTACAAAAGTATATATAAATCTCTAGTGAGGGATCTAGGAGAATTCAATGAGTGAGCTATCAAGGAGGTTAGGTAGGAGAAGACCTTCGGCCCTAAGAAACTCAATCAAAGGAACGAGGTGAGCAGCTCCGCCCAGAACTAGAACAAAAGAGGGGCAATGGTGGGAATGGCAACATGGGCCAGAACAATGATGCTGGTAACCAACCTACAAAGAAGGCCAGGAAGGAGCGACCTCAGCTTCAAGGTCACCCGACAACTATAGCATCCTATTCGATACCTCAGATAGGATATCCACAATTGAAAAGCATAGGGATGATTTTGGGCAGCTCAGACCCATAAAGAATCTAAACAAGTTCAGGGATGCTAGCAAGTTTTATGCTTATCATAATAAAACTAGGCACAACATTTCTAAATGCAGGTTGCTCAAGGATGCCATCGAAGATTTGATTAGGAGAGATCACTTGAGGGATTATGTGGTGCGACTTGCAGGATAGTGACCTCAACAACCCTAACAACTAGCACAATGACCATCCCAACATGCCGAGTAAGAGTAAACGCCTATGGTAAGAACCATTTTCACAATCCATGGTGGGCCACATATTGTAAGCACTTCAAATAGGTCACATGAACACTACATACAAAGTACAAATCATGTCTTATTCACAGGTTATGAATTTGAAAGACTAGCCAAAAATGTTAGAACCACTTCTGATAGCATTACCTCCGTAGATGATGATGCACAAAGAATTCAGTCCCCTCACAATGACGCACCGGTCATTCGGGCTAAGATTGGTAATGTCGAGGTGTGAAGGATCATGTTAGACACTGACAACTTAGTGAACGTCATGTATAAGAAGTGTCTCGAACAGATGGGACTGAGTGAAGGCCATTTGAAGTCTTCCTTGGAGCCTTTTTTTAGTTTCACAGGGGATGCAATATTTCTAATAGGGTAGGTCAGGCTTCTTATCACCTTAGGGGACTCAAAATGTCAAGCCACCATCTTGGTAAACTTCTTAATTGTTGATTATCTTTCGGCATATAATATGGTGCTGGGGTGACCTGCGATAAATGATCTAGACCTGGTCATGTCTACTAAGACATTGATTGTATAGTTCCCAACCCCCAATTGAGTCAAGTGTGTGCGAAGTGAGCATCATACAGCTTGACATTGCTATGAAGATACCGTTAAGATGGGGGAAAGAGAGAAGGGTCGATGTAGTCTCCAGCAGAGAACCTTGAGCACCAAGCATGATAGGGCTTAGTCACGACCTTGACTCCTGTGACCTGGATGCTAACAAAGAAATCGACCATGTAGAAAAGCTCGATGATGTACAGGTCAGTGAGGCAGATGTTGAAAAATGCCTCAAGCTGGAAAAAAAACTTGCCTCCGGATGTAAAAACTCGTCTAGCCAAATTCCTCAAAGCGAATTTGGATGTTTTTGCTTAGAATCATGAAGACATGGTGGAGATTGATCCCAAGGTTATGTCATATAAGCT
This sequence comes from Saraca asoca, assembly GCA_026873985.1. Taxonomy (NCBI): domain Eukaryota; kingdom Viridiplantae; phylum Streptophyta; class Magnoliopsida; order Fabales; family Fabaceae; genus Saraca; species Saraca asoca. The sequence goes on from JANHAO010002564.1 coordinate 6,233, forward strand.
GAATATAGGTCCTCACCACAAGTTGATTCGTAAAAAGAGGAGGTCGATGACTGCCAAGCACTCTACCACTCTGAAGGAATAGGTAAATAAACTTTTGGCCAATAAGTTTATTCGAGAAGCTCACTACCTAACCTGGGTGGCTAATCCCATACTGGTGAAAAAGAAAAATAGGAAATGGAGAACTTGCATCAATTTCACCAACCTCAATAAAACCTGTCCGAAGGATAGCTTCCTTCTATCAAAGATTGACCAGCTCGTAGATGCAATAGTCAGTCACCTATTCGTCAGTTTTATGGATGCTTACTCAGAGTACAACCAAATACTCATGGAGCCCCAGGATGAGGGGCACACTTCATTCATCACAGACTGTGGGTTGTATTGTTATAAGATGATGCATTTCAAATTAAAGAACGCAGGGGTGACCTATCAACAGCTAGTCAATATGATGTTCAAAGAACATATTAAGAAGACCATGGAAGTCTATGTAGATGATATGCTTATGAAATCCAAACAAGTCGTGGACCATGTGAAAAACTTGGGTGAAATATTCCAAAATTAGAGAAAATTTCAGATAAAATTAAATCCACTTAAGTGCACATTTGGGATAGCTTCGGGAAAATTTCTTAGGTTCATGGTTAACAACAAAGAAATTGAAGCAAATCCTAAGAAGATTAAAGCATTCATTGATATGAGATCCCTAACTAGGGTCAAGGATATGCAAAGTCTAAATAGTCAGGTCGTAGCACTTAGCAGATTCATTTCTAAGGCAACGGACAAATGCATCCCAATCTTTGATGTATTGAAAAAGGCCAAATGATTTGAGTGAAGTGGGGAATGCAAAACCACTTTTTAGCACCTAAAGGAATATATGGGCCGAGCTCTGCTACTATCTAAACTAAAAGAAGGCAAGAAGCTCGTTCTTTATCTAAAAGTATCCCAGCATGCTCTTAATGTAGCTTTAGTTCGAAAAGAACGCGGAGCTCAACTCTCAGTCTATTACGTAAGCAAAAAGTTGCTGAACGCAGAAATAAATTATTTGCTGATAGAGAAGCTTGCTTATTGCCTCGTGATTGCTTCAAGGAAACTATGGCCTTACTTTCAAGCACACAATATTGAGGTGCTCACTCAGTTTCTACTATGAAAGACTTTATAGAAAACTAACACCGTAGGTTACTTACTCAAGTGGGCTATTAAGCTGGCCCAATTCGATATCCATTACAAACTGAGGCCGACAATCAAGGGGCAAGCCTTAGCAAATTTTATCATGGAATTTATAAGACTTATAGGGGAAGAAGTAGGGACCTCAAAAGGTCTGTATTAGGAACTTTTTATAGATGGATCATTGTGTAAGTAAAAAATTAAGGTAGAAATACTTCTGATCAGCTGGAGGGATACAAAATCCTCTGTGTACTAAGATTTAGATTTCAAGCCACCAACAATGAAGCAAAATATGAAGCACTACTCGTAAGACTCCGCTTGGCAAGGGAGGTACAAGCTGAAAACTTGAAGATATTTAATGACTTCCAGCTAGTTATCTGTCACATAAAGGGTGAATATCAGATGAAGGGATCAAAGATGGCTATCTACCTTTAGAAAGTTCAGGAGTTACTCAATAATTTCCAGAGGTATGAGGTTAGTTAGATCTCAAGAGCTTAAATGCACAACAGAGGCACTAGCTCACCTAACCACAACTAATGACACAAATTTCTTGGGGGCAATCCTGATGGAATTTCTTCTATCATCGAGCATTGAGCAGAAAGATAAAATGATGTCAATTATTGTGGCACAAAACTCATGGATGAGTCTGATCTTAGAGTATTTACGAGGTAGCAAGCTGCCAGAGGATAAATTGGAAGTATATCATGTGTGAGCTTGAGTTGCTAAATACTGCATCATTGATAACATGCTCTATAAAAGGGGGTTTTCAACTCTACTCCTCAGGTACATCATTGGCCCTGATTGTGACACTATCCTAGAGGAAATTTACACTGGTCGCTATGGAAACCATGCTAGAGGGCTATCTCTATCTCAAAAAGTACTTCGACAAGGGTTTTATTGGCCAACCATGAAGCAGGATGCAATTGACCTTATTACAAGATGTGATAAGTGCCAAAAGTTTGCTAAGGTTTCGCAAGCTCCACTAGCCTATCTTCAACAAATGGTTAGCCTATGACCTTTTGATATTTGGGGCATTGACTCGATTAGACCTCTCCTCATAAGCTATGGAAGCTGTAAACATGGAGTAGTAGCTATCGACTATTTCATAAAGTGGGCAAAGGCGAAAGAATTAGCTGAAATTTCCTCCTTAAAAATTGAAAAATTCATCGGGAATAACATTATTTGTAGGTTTGGGGTTCCCCAATAGATTATTACTATTAATGGGATCCAATTCAGCAACGAGTAGTTTATGAAGTTCTGTAACAACTTCGGGATTGTAAAGAGTTTCTTGGCAGTAGACCATCCTTAGGCCAGTGGACAGGTCAAAGTTGTAAACAAGATCAACAAACAAATCTTGAAGACAAAACTGGGGGCCAAAAAGGGAGCGTGGGTAGACAAGCTACCAAAAGTACTCCGGACTTACAGAACCACAGCTTGCAGCACTATGGGAGAGTCCCTCTTGTCAATGGCTTATAGATTTGAAGCTATAATACCAGTAGAATTTGAAGTAGTTTTGCATTGAAGGGTTACTTTTAATCCGAAGGATAATAACTAACTACTCCCTGAGAATCTTAACCTCATCAAAGGAGTGAAGGATATAGCTTACCTTAGGATTGCAACCTATCAGCAGCGAGTCATGAGATATTATAACCGAAAGGTCTGAATTTGGGACTATAGAATAGGCGATCTCATGTTGGGTCTCATTTTACTGGGAGCTTGCAAGGCCAATGATGGGGTGTTAGGTTTGAATTGGGAGTGCCTGTACATAATAAAGGAGAATTTGAAAAATGGAGCTTATCACTTGACGAATGTAAATAGGGCTGAAGTTCCTCGAGCCTGGATTGCTAAACATCTTCGACTATATTATCAATAAATGCAAGCTCGACTCTGTAATTCTATATCATTATTTAAATCTCAATAAAGAGGCTAAAAGTTATCTCCTTCAATCCTATGTTTATTACAAATTCTCTGATATATCTTCAAAATGTTACTCATGAAGCAAACTGATCTCAGAATAATTTGACTAGTACTTGGTTTGGCCGTGCTCAAGCTAACAACTTGACCAGTACTAGGTTAAATTGCATTCAGGTTATCATCCTAACCAACTATCTTGGAAGGCTAGAGAAGTCATGGTTTGCTAGCAAAGGTCTATCGATGTTAAAAATGTGCAATCTGTTGAGGTCCATCCGTATTAACAATGTGTAACTACCCATCCATATTAACAATGTGCAATCTGCTGAGGTCCATTTATGTTAACAATGTGAGACTGTCCATCCATGTTAACAATGTACAAGCTGTAGAAGTCCATCCACATTTATAATGTGTGATCTATCGGGCATTCAACCTGACAAATATAATCCACAGCTAGCTTATTAAGCTTTTAGGCTATTAACTTAACCAGCTATCTTAGGAGCTACAAGGGTTGCCAGCTACTAACCTAACATTCAGGCATGAAGCCATGGTTTGCTAACAAAGTATTCGAGTATTCAACTTGGCAAAAACTTGAATGTTAATTAACTAGAATGAACAACAAAGTTAAATGGATTCATTTCAGAGTAAACGACTCATATAGGTTCATCGAAAAACAATTACTTTCATTAGAAATGATCTATCCAGTCGAAGTACATTCAAAGTGTTTAAAAATAAAAGCCTAAAGCCAGGTCGTAGTGGCACAATCTATAGAGAGGTCATGGGCCTAGGTGAGTCCTGAGGGGTCAAAGAGTTAGCATAGGGCATGAGCAAGTCTTCTATCATTTGTTCCTTAGATCTCACTGCAGCTCTTCCCTCAACCTGCGAGTTATCTTTAACCTAAGTATCACCCTAAGCAGGAAAACCCCTATCACCAGTTTCTACACACGGAGTTGAAGCTGCCCTCGCATCCTCCATGAAATGCTAGATAGTTGCTTGAACATCCCCACTAAAAAAGGTAAAGTCCATATCCAGGTGCTTTTTCCATAAAGTAAATAGAAAATTATTGATAATATCGGAGACTATAGTATCTTCAGCTTATGCGATTATAGTAGCAGTTTCCCTCTGACTTGGGCAACCTCATCTAAGCTCAAGCAGCCTTATCCCTAGCTATTTCCTCCTTCTTTTCAATAACCTCAATCTCTCCTACTATTGTGTCCAGTTCATCTTTGAATTGTCTCAGCTCATTAGTAGTTTTACTGAGCTTTGAGATAAGGTTGGACATCTCACGGGATAAAGTGTCCTCAGCCTCCTTTTTGGCTACCTCAACATTTTGTAATTGGGTCTCGTAATGTTGTAATTTTTTCCTCAGCTCTGATGCCTCTACAGTTGAAGTAGCTAGGTTACATTGAAGCTTACTTTGCTCCTCGTCCCAGGATAAGGTCCTGTCCTTTAACTTGATTGCCTCTAATGCACCTTGAAAAGACCAAAATGGTTAAAATTACCCACCAAAGTAGTGAAAAGTTGAAGAGAAAGAAGTATACTTACCATCATACAATGGTAAACTATCAAGCTCATCAAGCCATCACTGTGTGCATTTTTAGACTCCAATGATTTTGTATGGGTCCCTAAGACCCAACCTATATGCTTGTGAAAGAAATTATAATATTCCCTTATCATGGGACCTAGACTATCGGGTTATTCTTCTAGCACATCCTCGGACTCCTCCTATTTTGAAGTAGTAGCCACCTCTTTTGTTTTGTCAGCTCTTTGTTTTTTAGCAGGAAGCTCGTCTGGAGATTCTTTCCCACGGCCAGGAGACCTCGTTAACTCTTTTGTAGCCCTAACCACTTTCGATTGTAAAATAGGGACTAACACACGTGAAGTCTCCGCTGTGATTATCAAAGAGGAAGGACGAATAGCACGAATAGAAGTTAGAATGGTGGTAGGCCTTAACCTGGCAGAGGTGGGGGCTTTAAGAAGATTAAGTCTCGCTATAGTTGCGTGCTCCCTGAAGTCTGTTGAAATGACCTCTCTAGCTCTGTGAGCTCTGATATCTTTTGCATCGTCGAGGAGCTCAACATTGAGGGCAAGAGAGAGCCTATGTGATCATAGGAGCTCTTCATCATACTTCAAGTCATTCTGAAGATCTTCAAGAGTAACAAAGTGGTTAAGCATCACAGTTTCCTCTGCCCTTAGCATTGGCTTCTCCTTCCTAGCTCTATTTACAAGATGACAGAGGCTCAATTTTGAAACAAAGTAAAATGAGCATCAAAGCTAGCCTACATCCCCTTAACTTGCTTACTAGGACTCAAAACAAATATAAAGTTTTGAAGGTGACGCAAGGAAGGGCAGGCAACGTAAAACTAATAAGTTTTATAATTTCCTACATTGAACTTCCCCTTAGCATTCCCTTAAGGTAAAATTTTCTTGTAAACAGATGGGCAGGCTGAGAGGTAATAAATTCTATCTCGCAGCCTAGTACCCTTGATATTATAGAAGTTACAGAGGACTCTAATCGAAGGAGGTGCAAGGCTATTCCTAAGGTAGAGAAGCGTGAGGGAAGTTAGTTGAGAATATAAATTTAGGGTCAGTTAGAAAGGGAAGAGCTTCAGCTTGTTCAATAAGTTGACTATATAAGGGTAGACCAAGAATTTGAGCCTCGTGTCGAGGTGTTAGGTACTAATCGCTATAAACCCCGGAGGAGGAAAGGCAACATGGTCGTCAGAAGAAGGTGCTATGATATGGCAGCCTCTTGGAAAATGATATGTACTAGCTATTCCTTCGAGCTCGCTAAACTTGATGGTCAAGGTGTGATATGCAAAAGGTGAATGATCCAAAAATACCTATCTATCAATAGTTCAAGGATTTCTATCAAAGCTGGAGCAAGCTACGAACTTTTTTGTGACCTCACTACTCTAAGAGGTTGCCTCCTGTATGACACGAAGTTGCTCCCCACTCCTTTCGGAGGATTCAGTATCTTCACCAATTCCTACTTAGTGACCGCGATGTTTATAAAATGGAGGTATCTATATAAAAAAAAGGAAAAAAGAGAAATGATCTGGTCGTTGAAGGTAAGCTATTCCTAAAGTTGAGAAATCTATTCTAACAGAGGCCTTCCTACATAGAAGGTCGTATACACCTCGAATCATTGAGTTTAAGACCTAGACTCTAGAAGACATGGGGGACTCAACCATTAGGCTAATAAAGCCCTAAAAACTGATGGAAGGCTCGAAATGACAATTGAAAACCCTAGAACGTACTGACAAATCAACCAGATGAATCAAACATGACAAAAGAAAATGCGTAGGTAAGTAGATTCAATCAACATTCTAGATTTAAGTGATAAGCAAGTATACCTCACATAGATTGCAGAACAAAGACACCTAGAAACCAAAAATTGAAGAGAGAAAACTCACCGTGATAATCAAAGGAAAAAGCCTGAAGTGTGTATAAAGCTGGTTCTCACTGATCTAAATCCTAACCACGAGTCTGGTAAGCCGAAATACCACTAACGGCAACAAACAATGATGAATAGTCATGAATTTGATAGAGAGAATGAGAAAGAAGAGTTTGGAAGCTTCAAATTTCAAATAACGAATGAAAGGGGAAAAGGGTTTTTCCTCAGTTTATATCGTGCATAGTCTCACCACTGGATCTGGGAACTGGTTAACTACCTACAATCTGACGGTTTGGCAAATACCAGCAGTAAGTTATCTCCAGCCTAGCAAAAATATTCACCAAAGGCAGAAATAATCACATAGGCTAGTGGTAAAAACTCAAGAGCCACGGAAAAAATGACTAGAAGTATATCAAACAACCTATATGATCACAAATCGCAAGTAAAGAACTATAGCTCTTAACTCGTAGAGCATGCTGAGAGCTGGGGGGCTAATATTATAGGCATTTTCGGAGCTCTACAAATAGGCTGGTTAAAGGCTCAATGGACTGGTTCGATTGAGAAGGGCCCAGCTTGTTCTAGTGTGAGGTCGTGAGAACAAACCGACAGGTCACCTAGCGCAAGCTCAGATCGCCAAATGAGCAATCTCATGCATGGGTACAGAACACTAAAGTCTAGCTTGTAGCCAAAGGCACATAAATCAATAGAGCAACCCCCAAAAATCCATCGCAAGTTATCTAGCATTTATTGTTTGACAATACGGAAAAGATAGATTTATGATTTATCAAATTATATTTGCAACCCCTACCTCTATAAATAAGGGAAAAATCATTGTAAAATACATGAGAAAAAACACACACAGAAATCCTGCCAAAAAATAGTGAGAGATACATATATGTTACTTTGCTAAACTATACAGAGAAAAATCACACAACAATAAATACAACTACCATGGACATAGGTTTTCATTTTAGCCGAATCACATTAAAAATCCATGGTGTTCATTCTATTCTTTCCTTTCTCGCCTTTTTCTTGCATTTTATACGTTCCCCTACAATTTGGGCTTCAGGACCTTTGGTTGACCGATTACTAAAACTGATTATTAATAATAGATAATAAAGAAAATCTCATAACAAAGAATATATAACACACTTATAAGTTTATAATTAATATTAATAAATGTTATATGCAAAAACTGGCTAGGGCCGAGAGTGCTCGCGAAAAGATCAAGACCAGCGAGATGATCAGCTCGAGTAGTGCCCAGGGTCGTTTCATCGAGTCGTGAAGTGACTTCGTTGACCCCGACTCGCACTCGAAGACGCGGGTTCAAACTCGCTATTCCCATGGTCGGGCAAATGACCTAACGAAATATAACCTACGACCAAGGGCTCACCAGACAGAACGGTTAAATCATGTCTTGCCTCAACGGTCGAACAGGGCCCGCCTATAGAAGATAACTTGCAGTAGCCGAAAGTAAGAGATTTAATCTGTAAATCCTGTCTTGTATAATAAATATTAATGTAATAGATTTACTGCATATGTAATTACCATTATAGCCTTTTTTCCTTTATAAATATGAGGAATGAGCCCCTCTGTAGAGAGAGATCCCTCTAGGTCAAAACTCTACCAAAACAGAGATCAAATATTGTAATATTGTCTCAATAACACACTACCATGGACGTAGGGTCTAGCACTGTCTGGGTTTGGCCGAACCACATTAAATCTTGTGCTTCCTTCTCTGTTCTTCCCCTCTCCATCCCTATTTATTTCGTTGATTTTACTTTATTTGAACCGGTTACAGGCCAGGGATCTCGAAGGATCTTCCATTGGCCAGATTTTGGACTATCACCAAAATTTGAGGTCAACATTATGGCACCGTCTGTGGGGATCTCGCCTGTTCTAGCTCATTTCTATTGCAATGGCTAAGGGAAGAGTCACCAGATCCTCGAATGTGTAACCCCATCCTTCAGATGGTCATGTTTCAATGACGGACTCGCCGACCGCTCCTGTTATCAGAGCAGCCACTAGTGTCCCCGCAACCAGTTCGGTACAATCGATTCTCACTACTAATAGCATTAACAAACCACAAGTCTGGCTCCAGCATCAGGAGAAACTTGAGCACATGATGGGAGAACTGACTAAGGCAGTCATGTTGTTAGCACAAGGTGTGCAGAGACAGACTAAAGCCTCAATGCCTGTAAATGTTATTCAGCAGCAACAAATGCGACATCTGAATGATCCCAACCAAGATCATACTCCAGCTCATTCCTCGCGAGGGTAGATCCCGGGTCTCGACTCTCATGACAATGGAGACCGAAGCGCCCAACAGTTGTCCAGCCAGCACTCCGGGGTATGGGACCCATTAATTGGAGAGCTATTTTAGAAGATGGCTCAGTTGGAGGAACGCTTTTGAACTTCGGCTAGTCAAGCTCGCTGTGAGGAATGATCGCCACTCTCTGAGGAAATTGAAGCTCGACCTCTACCCCTTAAGCTCAGGGTCCCTGCAATCCCGTTGTATAATGGGGATTTTGATCCATATGATCATCTGGACACATTCAACGTTCAGATAGACTTGCAGACAACTGACCCTTTGGTCAAGTGTTGGGTGTTTTCGGCCACATTAGGGGGGTGCCTCAAGCTTAGTTCAGAAGCCTCCTGACTCGCTCAATCGACAGTTAGGAAGACTGTCAACAAAAGTTCATCAGCCAGTATCGAGCACTAAAGAGACAATTAGTGCCCCCTGCCACCTCACAATGATTTTTTAGTGCAAGCATGAGTCACTTAAGGACTACATTGCTAGATTTAGGCTCGAAGCTAACTCGGTAGAGAATCCATCTGAAGAAACCATGCTTGCCACCATTTTTGCGGGACTTCACAAAGATGGAAAGCTATACAAAAGTCTATACAAGTCCCCGATGAAGGACCTCATCGAGTTCTATGAGCGGGCTGCCAAGCAGATCAAGTGGGAAGAGACCTTCAACTCAGAAAAGTCTGACAAGAAGGATGAAAAGGTCAACTCCTCTTACGATAAGAAGATGAGCGATATAGACCAAGGGGATCCCCTATGAATAGGCAGCAAAGAAATCCAAAAGGTTTAAGGATAAGCAACCTCAGTACTCAAGTCGTTTTGAGCAGTATAGCGTGCTCTCGGATCCCCAAGATAGAATTTACTTGGCGGAAAGGGATAGGGAAAATTTTGGAAGGCCTAAACCCTTAAAAACCCCATTTAGGCAGAGGAACAGGGATGAGTTCTGTGCCTATGACAATGAGGCCAGACATGGGACGACAAATTGTCTGGCCTTCAGAGATGCAATTAAAGATTTAATTTGGAAAGGTCACTTGAGGGGATATGTAGTGCAACCTACAAGACAGCCTCCCTAGCTTAGCAATGACCAAGAGCCGGGGGGCTTATTCCGAGTTATACACTGACGTTGTATTCCAAGATTTTAGGGTAAATGTAAATATGATTATTTTGTTAAAAAGCTATTTACTAAATTGATATAGTGTTAGTTACTTTATCCTTTCTTGCATTCACGTATTTGTAGTATCCACAGCTCTCATGCGGCCAATTTCCCCAAACTTCGTCAGGAATTTTTATGCCAACTGTGACCTTTGATCTAGTTGAGGCCCTTCAGAGCTCACTTCCGGAGAAGAATTGACGATTGCTTCCCTAGCATAGCTACGTGGTTACTGAGGTGCGGAGGCACTAAAAAACACTCACTTCGCTAGCGCGACTGTGTGCTCGCTGAGGTGCAGAGGCACTAAAGAACACTCACTTCGCAAGTACAGCTATGTGCTCACTGATGTTCGGAGGCATTAAAAAATACTCGATTCGCCGGCGCGGTTGTGTGCTCGCTGAGGTGCAGAGGCACTAAAAAACACTCGCTTCGCTGGTGCGGCTGTGTGCTCGCTGAGGTGCAGAGGCACTAAAAAATACTTGCTTTGCCAACACGACTGTGTGCTCGCTAAGGTGCGGAGGCACTAAAAAATACTCACTTCGTCGGCGTGGTTGTGTGCTCGCTGAGGTGCGGAGGCATTCCTAATACTCAACGCTAGCGTGACTCCATGATCGCTGAAGTTTAAAGAATTGACAGGTTGATCATTCGCCCAAGGCAACAGAACGTTAAACGTCACAGCTTCCATGTGCACTTATCACTTTGGCCACGAAATCGGCATGGGATCACTCGTTATCAACTTCACAGTTATTATACGGAATCGTTTATTTAACTGGTCCTAAGGTTAGCTAGGATGCGGGATCGCTCTAATTCACAGCTCACTTGGGACCAAGTGTACGTGCCTCTTGTGTAATTTCTCAGGAATGTGCAAGTCACTCAGATCGACCAAACAATAAGCACGAGAGGAACAAAAATAACAAGTAGAAATTGCAGAAAAGAAGTTTTATTCATTGAATGGCCTCAACGAGGTAAGATTACACTGGAAAGCTCTGAATGACAAACTAAACCAAATACAAAGGAAAAACCTACGACTGAGAAGAAGGGCTGGCCTTGGGGAGCCGTGTCTTAGCTTATTAGGGACCGCACACCGCAACTTTCTTCTTCCAATGCACAATCAGTGGTAGTGTTGCATTCCTTTGTCTTCGACCACCTGCACCTCCTGAAGAAAGCACATCAAGAAGCCTCAAGAGCTTGGTCGGCTGAGCAATTGCCTCACGTCGGAGCCAGGAGGATATAGTTTGGAATCCATGTGAGATCCTTCCATGTTATCGGGGAAGATAAGTCTTCCAAGTTACATATGCAGCAGACCATACATGCCTCCGATGAAGGATAGAATGAGAGAAATGGTGGGGGTCTGCCAGGAAACTCTATAGCTTGAATGAAAAAGCAGAAGGGGTTGTGACTTCCTTATATAGAGCCGGGGATGTCTCCACCGAAGGATCTGGAATCATTCCCCCAACCATCATCATTAATGGCCTTAGAAAAAGCTAAGTTGACCCAACAATAGCCGTTGGACACGTGTCATCGAGATGTGGCCTAGTACAGATGGAACGACAGTCTTGGGAAAAGGCTGATGGTTCAAAAACTCCCAGCCCACAAAGCGAGCTGCGAGTTACGGGGCTTATATTATATGCAAAAATTGGCTAAGGCCGAGAGCGCTCGCGAGAAGACCGAGACCAGCAAGAGGATCAACTCGAGCAGCGCCCAGAGTCATTTCGTCGTGTCACGAAACGACTTCATTGACCCCAACTCGCTCCCAAAGACGTGGGTTCAAACTCGCTATTCCCATGGTTGGGCAAGCGACCTAACGAAGTATAACCTACGACTAAGGGCTTGCTAGACAGAGGGGTTAAATCATGTCTTGCCTCAACGGTTGAGCAGGGCCCACCTACAGAGGACAACTTGCAGTAGATGAAAGTAGGAGATTTAATCTGTAAATCTTATCTTGTACCATAAATGTTGATGTAATAGATTTACTGCATATGTAATTACTATTATAGCCTCCTTTCCTTTATAAATACGGAGAAGGAACCCCTCTGTAGAGCGAGATCCCTCTAGGCCAAAACTCTGTCAAAACAGAGATCAAATATTGTAATATTGTTTCAATAACACATTACCGTGGACGTAGGGTCTAGCACTGTCTGGGTTTGGCCTAACCACGTTAAATCTTGTGCTTCCTTCTTTGCTCTTCCCCTCTACATCTCTATTTATTTCGTTGATTTTACTTCATTTGAACCGGTTACAGGCCAGAGATCCCGAAGAATTCTCCGTTGGCCAGATTTTAGACCATCACCAAAATTCGACGTTAACAATAAACGAATAATATTATTATAGTTTGTTCAAACTTTGGAGGAATAATTTGTAGATTTTTAAAATTTAAGAAAACTTTATCATTTAATAAAATTTTATGGGTGGAAAAATATATTTTTTTCCACGTATTCTAACCATTCTTGTATTAGAATTCAGTTCATTGAAAGTGTACATATTTTTTCCATATATTATATTAAAATACATGTGCTCTAAATTTGAATATCAAGCAAAGCGAACTAGCCCATCTCTTATTTGAAATCAACCTATGGACTTTATAAAATTTTTAGACTAAGAAAGCAAAATCTCAAAAAGTTACCACAAGTGATAAAAGAAATATTTAAATACAAAATAAGAAAAAAGAGCTTTAAAAAGTGAAAATTATCTATTAAATTCTAAAATTTTCTTATATTATAATAACTGTTTAAATTCTTCTAAACTTATGTTTTTAATTTTTCTTTCGAAAACAAAGGTTCAAAGATCAAGGCAAATAGACCGACACATACTACGCGCCCTTAGATCCAAAGCTCTCCCGCTAAAAACAGAACCGTCCTCCCACGTGCCGCACGTACCAACTCCTCCTTCCCCATCACCCCAGGCACGTGCGCCCGCAAATTTTCCTCTGACAGAGAAAGTGAAAAAAAGAGCCTTAGAGAAGCTGTAAAGCAAAATCCCAATGCTTATTACAACACCGAATCCGAATTCCCCGACTTAAACCAATTCGATCTTCACATTTCCAACCTACAGGTTCCTTCTTCCTCGTCCATGATCTGAGGTTGTCGGTTGTAGTTTTTGCTCATCGGAAAAACTTCGGGATTGAGGATTGTCCAAGTGAGGCAGGGTAGCAGAAGAAGCTCCACTATGGAGTCGATATTGGCAAGAGCTTTGGAATACACTCTCAAGTACTGGCTCAAGTCCTTCTCACGAGATCAGTTCAAGTTGCAGGGTCGAACTGTTCAGCTATCCAATTTAGGTGAATTTTGTCCTCAATTGGGTTGATTTGATTGATTTGTTGATCTGAAGGGTTGATTGAGTTTGATTATGTTTAAATCTCTGTGTAGATATCAATGGGGATGCATTGCATTCCAGTGTTGGATTGCCACCGGCGCTGAATGTAACAACAGCTAAAGTTGGGAAATTGGGGATAATGGTTAGTGTCTCACTTGCTTCCGGAGCTTGCAGGTTGATTGTTCCTAAGAATCGGAAGTGAAGTGGAGGAAGAATTATAGGCTTTTCAGCTCAATGAAATAGAAGAATGTTTTGATCTTGTGTTGTTGATACTGAATTACCATTTTCAGTTCTATAGCATATTCCATGACTAATGAAATCAGTAGCTCCCCCCCCCCCCCCTTTTTCTATATATTTTATATTATCTTATTTTGCTTATTGCTCTTCCCAACGAAATTCTGGTCCTTGATTGGGTTTGATGTGTGTGGCTTTCTAGCTTCCTTCTGTAAGCAATGTGCAAATAGAGCCGATCATTGTGCAAATCGATAGACTTGATTTGGTTCTTGAGGAGAATTCTGATTTTGAAGCATCTGCAAATCCAACGTGGTAATGAATTAGTATCTGGCTGATGATTATATTTCAAGTATGTGATGCAGTAATGTTTTTGCTGATGGTTGATCACTTTTCGAGGTTACTGATTATGTTATATGCAGTGCCACTCCATCTACTCCCTCCACAAAGGGCGGTGGTTACGGTTTTGCTGATAAGGTTTGGCTCTGTCTTTTATATGACTAAACTGATATACATGGTAAATGTTCTACTGGCTGGGAAGTCTTAAAATGGTAAAAGGCAAAAGGCAAAAGGAGGACTCCTTTTTGTCACACAATTAGAAATTTTGAAGCATTTACATACAGTGAATTGGTATGGCTGTTTTCTTTTCTCTCCCATTCTTTGGAGTTGTTGTGAATGATAGAAGGGAGAGATTATAGTAATCTGGATAAAGATGCACTTGGCAATGACTTGTTGACTGGTCATCATAGGATGAGCTTATTGGTTATTTTCTTTTAGAAAATTACAGATAGAATAGCGATTTTTATTTTAGGTTGACTGCAATCTCTTTAACCATACACATTTCATTTTGTGGCTTTAGTAGTTCCTGGCAAATACCTGTAAATTATCTACAGATATAGACATTTAATTTCAGCATTATCTATTACTGCTGACTGTGGGAAATCATCAGATTGCAGATGGAATGACTATACAGATCCAAACAGTTAATCTATTACTTGAACCTCGTGGGGGTGCTCGACACCATGGGGGAGCAACATGGTAAATCTTGTTCCTAGTTATTCTGATTGAGTAGATTCTTCAGTTTGTTTATATTTGTCATAACTGTCTAGTGCATGCACTCTGGCAATCCGAGTAAGTTGGAATTGATTTTAATATAGTTCTATGTTCTCTATAGGTGTTAATTCAATATATGACTAATCTCTTGTAATGTTGCAAAGTTTAGAGGGAAATTGGTATAATATCTTTAAGCATAAATCTAATGAATTTTTCTTCTTGAATGACTGAAACACTAGGTTATATGATTGCCTGGAAATCTACTCATATGCTTGCCCCTCTCTATATCTAATTGTAGGGCATCACCTATGGCGTCTATGACCATACGCAACCTTTCGCTGTATACCACAAATGAAGATTGGCAGGTGATTACTTGTCAACAATCATGCTTACAATTATTTTCTCAACTATTTCTTGATTTAGCAGTTTATTGAAGCATTTCTTCTCATCAGGTTGTAAATCTTAAGGAAGCACGGGATTTCTCCAGTAACAAGAAGTACATATACTTGTTCAAAGTATTATACCACCTTTAATAGTACCCTTCAAATTTCTGTTCTATATTCTGTTTCTCCTTTCAAGAGATTAGCTTGTATCCAAAATCAGAATGTACCTCTGATATATTCCTTGATGTTGAGGTGTTGAGCAAGATATGTTGTGTATCTTTGCAATACCATCTAATAATTTCAACCTTTTCCCTCCAGAAACTTGAATGGGAATCTTTGTCTATTGATCTTTTGCCTCATCCTGACATGTTCACGGATGCTACTCTAAGCCGCTCTCAAGTGGGAGCGAACCTGAGAGATGATGATGGTGCAAAGAGAGTTTTCTTTGGAGGCGAGCGTTTTATAGAAGGAATATCAGGAGAGGCATATGTAATGAACAAAGTTCCCCCAGTTAATTTTATGAACATTTTGTTTATTCTGGAGCTTGACATGTCACTAAATATATCCTGTTTTTCATTGATCAGATCACGATTCAGAGAACTGAATTAAACAGTCCACTCGGGCTTGAGGTTCAATTACATGTTAATGAAGCTGTATGCCCTGCATTAAGTGAACCAGGTAAGTCAAATGGCATTTGCTAGACCTTTAATATTGATATTAAATTATTTTTGAGTGGCAAAAATTTTGAAAAAAGATTAATTCTACATATATGGGCAGGACTGCGAGCTCTTCTCCGCTTTATGACAGGAATATACGTCTGTTTAAACAGGGGAGATGTTGATTCTAGGGCTCAACAGGTTCTTAATTGTCTTGATCTTTTTCTTCTTGGAGAAAACAATTTCTCCGTAATATGCTATTGCAAAGCTTTTGTTTCTCTTGTTTTCTGAGTCAGTCTGTAATGGGAAAATGACAGCGATCTGCAGAAGCAGCTGGGCGTTCTCTTGTCTCTATAGTTGTGGACCATATATTTCTTTGCATTAAGGACACTGGTTTGTCTTTGCCACCAAGTAGTTTTTATGTTAATTTTAATTTATACACATAGCATGCAAAATTATCCATCAGTGTGTATTAACTTGCAGAGTTCCAGCTTGAGCTTTTAATGCAGTCCCTCTTTTTTTCTCGGGTAATTTTCCTTTAATTAGTATTATTATTTTTGGATCATCTTACCTTAGAGCATTTAGACCTCTTTTATTGAGTAATCAACCATGTAACTCTTCAATTTATGTGGCTCTACCGTAGTTTTATCTAAATTGGTAGAATTGGCTATTTCTTGCAGGCGAGTGTTTCTGAAGGAGATAATGACAATAACTTGACTAGGATAACAATTGGTGGGCTATTTCTGAGGTTTGTGCCTTTGCACTGCTGCTTTGATAATAACTACTAAAATGATTAAGTATTCCTACATTGTGTGTGTGTGTTTGTTTGTTTTTGTCATTTTATACTTGAGCTGGGGAAGCCACTAGATGTGACTTGGTTGTAAGGGACTTGGGTGGTTTGCTGGAGGTCTTAGGTTCAAATCTCCTCACCGTCAATGTAGCCAAGAAAAAAAAAAGTGCTTTATAGGGCTTATGTTGGTCGAACAGTTGTGATTCTATTCTTATAGGTAAGTATGAGAATGTCATGAGAGCTGACTAAACTAGGAATGTTTTCAATGGCTCGCAGCCTATATAGTACCCACTGTGGTTAGAGATCCTGGTTTAATCCTTTGCAGTTAGTACAATTAAAAAGCCCAAAAGGATGATGTTATGAACTTGTATTATTCTTATAAAGAGGAGGGAAGAAAGACAAAGGACTATGAAGGCCTCAGCCCTAATTTGGGGCCAGGTAACTAATATATGTAGACATATGTGCGAAGATAACACCAGAAATATGTATAACGGTACAAGAGAAGGATACACTGAGGCTGGAACATACTACAATCCATGTATCAGGAATACATCAGATATTGGTATAAGAAAAAAAATACCCTTGTTCCATAACAATTTTTATGGAGTAAAATTATTCTTCCACTCATTCATTTTGGTCAGTGGCCCATAATTGGTGAGATGTTCCAGTCATTATTTTTATAGTTATCTAAATTGGAAGTTGCAATTTTTACTATATAACTAATTGTAATTTGCATTTCCTGAAATACAGGGACACCTCTTCACGTCCTCCATGTGCCTTGGTGCAACCATCAATGCAGGCTGACACAAGAGATGCTACTTTCCATGTGCCAGAATTTGGTAGGAAGTTATTAGTACATGTTCTTTAGAAGATCAGCTTTAGCAATGCATATAAAATTTGTTTAATCTAGTTTTTCTTTTATTCCTTTTTGTTGGCAGCTAGGAGTTTTTGCCCTCCAATATATCCTCTAGGAGAACAACAGTGGCAAGTAATTGAGGGGATTCCTCTAATATGCCTCCATTCCCTTCAGATCAAGCCTTCTCCACTTCCACCATTCTTTGCTTCTGAAACAGTTATTGACTGTCAGCCTCTTATGGTATATGTGAATTCTTTCATAAATGGTGCCTAGTGTAAATTTCTCTCTTTATAGTCAATAAACTTCTTTGACGATCATTATATACTTTTCAGATTCATCTCCAAGAAGAATCCTGCCTGAGGATCTCTTCTTTCTTAGCTGATGGTATTGTTGTCAATCGGGGTGCTGTTTTACCAGATTCTTCAGTAAATTCTTTCATTTTCACTCTCAAGGGATTGGATCTTACAGTTCCTTTGGACAAAAGCAAATTGGATATTTCTCAAAGCAACATGGACAGGGCCCGGAGCTCCTTTGCTGGAGCAAGACTTCATGTTGAAAGCCTTCACTTTTCAGATTCACCATCATTGACACTAAGAATGCTGAACCTGGAGAAGGACCCTGCATGCTTCTGTCTCTGGGAAGGTCAACCAATTGATGCTAGTCAGAAGAAGTGGACTGCTAGAGCATCACAACTTACTTTGTCTCTGGAAACATGTACTGGTACAATTGGACGGCAGAATTCTCTTGGATGGACTGCAGGATTGTGGAGATGTGTTGATTTGAAAGATGCTTGCATTGAAGTGGCTATGGCAACTGCTGATGGTGGTCCATTGTTAGAAGTTCCTCCTCCAGGGGGTATTGTCAGGGTTGGAGTTGCTTGTCAACAATATCTATCTGATACTTCTGTTGAGCAGTTATTTTTTGTTCTGGATCTGTATTCTTATTTTGGGAGAGTTAGTGAGAAAATAGCAAAGGCTGGAAAGAGTAAACAACTGGAGAATTTTACAGAGAAGTCTTCTAGTGGACGGCTGATGGAGAAGGTCCCTAGTGACACTGCTGTAAGTTTAGCACTGAAGGACCTCCAACTTCGATTTTTGGAGTCTTCTTCAATTAATGGTGAGGGAATGCCTGTGGTACAGTTTGTCGGAGATGATCTATTCATTGGTGCCACTCATAAAACCCTTGGTGGTGCTATTGTTGTTTCATCCAATTTACGCTGGGAGAGTGTTGAGATAGACGGTGTGGATGCGGAGGTGAACTTAGCAAGTGAAAATGGCTCATTCTTGAGTTCCTTTGAAAATATTTCCTCAGTGAGTGATAATGGAAACCCTCAACTAAGAGCCATTTTCTGGGTGCATAACAAAAAGAACCACGTATCTAATGTAACTGCTCATTCAGATCCTTTTATAGACATAAGCATGGTGCATGTCATTCCATTATATGAACAAGATAATGAAGCTCACAGTCTGAGTGTCTCAGCTTCTATATATGGTGTTCGCCTTGGTGGAGGAATGAGCTATGCTGAAGCACTATTGCATCGCTTTGGAATACTTGGGCCTGATGGTGGTCCTGGGAAGGAACTCTGTAAAGGGTTAGAAAACTTACAAACAGGACCATTGTCGAAACTTTTTAAGACAACAACTTCCATTGTTGAAAATTCAGAAGATGGTACATAACAAACAGCATCATTTAATTTTCTGTAGTATGATGCATAGTGTTTTCTATTCTGTTCATCTTTTTATATTGTATAGTTGTTTATGTTTATGCGAGATTTCTTGCTTTCTTATCTTTTCACTAGGTGAAAATATGACTGAAGGGGGAGAAACAGGTTTTTCACACTTGAAGAAACCAGATGATGTGGATGTAGTTATAGAATTGAAAGACTGGCTATTTGCTCTTGAAGGTGCTCAAGAGATGGCTGAAAGTTGGTGGTTCTCCAACCATGAAGATGTGGGCAGAGAAGAGAGATGTTGGCACACTACTTTCCGTAGTCTACAAGTAAATGCAAAAAGTACCCCAAAGAACGTCCTGAATGGCAAAGCACAATTGCATAGACTACAGAAATATCCTGTAGAATTGGTTACGGTAAAGTGATGCTTTTTCCTTCCTTTTCAGATTAAATGCAGATTCTTTCTGTCTATCTGTTTATGCACCACACTACTGGGAAGTAAAGATTTTCTTGTTTCTGGCTGGAATGAATATTATTTAAACACTATTAAAATGGGGAGAAAAGGAATGTATTGGGATGGAAATTAAAAACTGGCATAGCAGTCTTCAGGTTTATATCCAGGAGTAATTATGTGGCATGCAATGGCTTAACGTGTACACTTCCATTCAATCACCACTGATATGATTGATCCAGTATTTGTGTAAGAAGGAATTCTGGAAACCTATCAAATTAGTTTCTGAGCAATGACTTTGACCAGTCAAAAACTACTAAAATTAGAGCGAATTGAATGTGTAGATGACTACACAATGCTTGAAGAGAAATAACTTGTCAGTGCTAACTAACCCATCTGCTAAGGACCTGCATCTTAAGTTCCGATTGGGTCACTGATAAATGGAGACTTGTTTTTTTGCAAAATATCATGAGATGCTTTTAGGTTTTTCAAGCCAACAGTTTCTCCAAATTTTCTCTATAGTTTAGTTTTTTCTTTCTGGATCTTTACCGCGTAGTTTTTGATTTATATACTTTTGGCTTAAATAAATCAGAACTTCAAGATTCCTATTTCTGTTATTGAACCATTGATTAATTGTAGCTGTGTGATATCTCCCCTTTTCTGTGTCTTACCTGTTATTAAGACATATCCTGTCATACGACATACATACTGAGACTCAGCTTGCAGGTTGGAGTCCAAGGGCTGCAGATCTTGAAGCCTCATGCACCAAAAGACATTCCTTCATCAATCTTAATTGCAAATGGGGTTGAAGAATCTATTGACACAGGTGCAGGGATTGGTGTTGAGCTTAGCTTGGTACTCTGCGAGGACAATCTTGATGATGAAATGGTCAATTGGGCAGTGGAAAACCTAAAATTTTCTTTTAAACAACCGGTAATGAGATTTTGATATTTCAATTACACGGTCACTTTCTCTTGATAGGAAGGTTGTGTGCTGAAAATTGCATTTTGCAGATTGAGGTGATTGTAACCAAGGATGAATTTCAGCATCTCACTTATCTGTGCAAATCTGAAATTGACTCAATGGGCCGGATAACAGCTGGAATTCTACGGCTGCTTAAGCTGGAAGGTTCTGTTGGCCAATCTGTAATAGATAATCTAAACAACCTAGGTATGCTGTCAAGTATTTATTAAATATCTAATTAATTTCTATCCAAAATAAATTCTTAATTCTTTTTAGGTCTGATAATGAAACATTCAGCCTTACATACAGGGAGTGATTCACTCAAATATTACTGTCTTTGTCCTCTATTACATTCAGGAAGTGATTTACTCAAATATTACTTTCCTTCGTTGTCCTCTATTAACAGTATGATGACTTGCAGGAAGTGAAGGCATTGACAGGATTTTCTCTCCTGAAAAGCTTAGCAGGAATGGTAGCGTTGGTAGTTTGGGATTTTCTCCGGTATCAAACCGGATAAATGAAGTCCTACCCAGACCTGTGGAACCAACATTGACTTTGCTCGAAGAAACGGTTGTGGATTCACAGTCCAAACTTAATGCTTTAATCGCTGAAATTGGTACTTCAGAGTCTTCCTCTCAGCACCTTGCTGTTATCAAACAACTCAGCCAAAAGATTGAGAGCATGCAGAGCTTGTTGATGCAATTACGGAATCAACTTTAAGGGGTTTCTGCCAATTTTGCTGTATGATTAGAGCTGAAGAATTATATTTACATAGGTTACAATTCTTTTGTACATAGCAAAGAGGTCTATGTTGAGTGTTGTACAAGTTAGGCAGGAATTAAAATTTTGTACCACTATGCGTCATGGAATACAATAGAAATATTTGGCGGTTTCCATCCAAATTTTTGAACAAAATAATTGGAGGTTGGGAGTTGTAGGAAATGACTATCAAACCATGCTGGTATTATTTAAACAGAGATAAAGTCTCAAGTCTCCGTTTATGAAAGAATAGAGTAGTGAGATTTTGAAATGGAAAAACATCACCATGTGACGGAGTCTTACACTTGATTGTGGTTTTAATGAGATCATGTGAATGATACTATACCCGGTAACAAGTTTTCCATCACTTTATTCATTTTAAAAGTTCAATAATCCCAGCAGCTGACATGCAGCTTGCTTCTTATGTAAGCCGCTTAGGCTGAGGAAGTCGAAACAACATCCCAACGCAGTATAGTTCCATCATCACAGCAACCCAATACAGTGCTGCAACGCAAGAGCTTAGTTAAATAAAAGAATTTAAATTTGATGCATTATAGTATAAATTGTTTAAGCATCACATAATAGTAACTAAAAAAATTTGACCATTACATAACCAAGAAATTGGTGTATATCATTAGTGTAATGCAAATTATCATTGTATCTAAATTTTATCCTGAAAGGGATGTTGAACCAATAATAAGCAATAACATATTAACGGTAACTAAAATAAATAGGAAATTACCTTCCATCATAGGAAATAGCAGTTTGTCTGATAGTTGATTTTGGTTGAGGACTAGACAACCTGAACAGAGTAAAAATTCACATAACAAGCCACTGTGTGCTATTATTCATACAATGAAGTTGACTTACAAGAAAAACTTCATATGTATATGTTCTATAGTGCACTAAGCTTATTATAAAGTGACAAACAAATATAAATGTTACTGGATAGTTAATTCGCCTGACTTTAATCTTTAGCAAAAGAAATTACATGTCATTA
>JANHAO010002565.1:0-28656 GCA_026873985.1 Saraca asoca
GGCGTGGTGGTGGGGGTGGTGGGGGGGGGGGGGGGGGGGGGGGGGGGGGGGGGGGTTTAAGAGGACATTCTGAGCATACAAGGGAGGGGAAGTCATTTCATAGTCATAATCATCCATCCTCTTTCTTTTTCTTACCTTTTATTCTCTTTTGTTATCTTTTTTTTCTTCCCTTTAACTTTCACATATACCATAAAAATTTCAATCACGTATCAAATGGATATATAACTAATTGCTATTAAAATCAATTAGGTAGCATTATATTTTGATAGATATTCAAAAAAAAAATTGTATTAGTACACATTGTTGTAATTTTTATAAAAAATATTTATTTTTTTAATCTTGTAATTTTTAATATAAAAAGTTAGAAATTTTACAAAAAAATTATGCAATTTTAATTGATAATAGCTTTTTAAGTATTGTTACATTAATTTTTTAGGAAAAACATTTACAAGATTTTGTAAATAAAAATTATAACTTTATGTTAAAAATTCATGAAAATTTGAAAAATGTTGGAATCTATGCCATAAAGATATGTATCTACACTTTTTTTTTTTTTGTGAGTCAATGTTTTGATTTTTCAAATTCAACACAAATCAATCCCAATCAATTGAATCTCATGTACAATTTATTTTTCTTTAAACCAGATATTTCAAGGTTTCTAAAACTTGGACCTTCCCATGTAATAGTTATCACCCATATTTGTAAGGTTTGTAAATGACTTTTATATATGAGTAAAATACAATACTTTTCACTATACTTTATTCAAAATATATAGATATCTCTTCTAATTTTAAAATTACATTAACTTCCCCTAAAATTAAAATAAGTTCAAAGCTAAGTCCAAATTAAACTAACATAGTGTTGAATATCATTAACTCAACTGTTTCAATCATATTTTGACCATTGAATCCTTAAATTATCCTTTCAAGGGTTGCAATACTACATAGAGGACAAAACCCCCATGTATCATCTTCTTCAACTAGTAAAAGCTTTTGTTGACGGTCGAATTCGGTCAATTCAAAAGTTCAGAAATCCCAAACTGTAGATTGAATGTAAATAGAAAGAGAAAGAGGAAGAACAGGGAGGCATCAGAAGGTTTTTAACGTGGTTTGTCTAAAGTCAATTGACCCCTACATCCACGGTTTTTATTATTATTTATTGACTATTTTGTATTTGATGATTGATTGTGTATCTATTGTATATCTTTTGTACAATGATTTTAACCTCTATTTATAGTGGTTAAGGTGTTATAGTTTGAATGCAATTCAAATACCGATAAGTATCATGACTTAATTAGGATTACATAATGGATAAAGATTGATGGTTATAACAGATTCTTATTAAGATAGCAAACTGAATAGATTTCCCTGGATTGATGGTTGGGGATGCATGCTTCAATCTGCGAGCTGAGCCTTGCTCTCCATGACTTGAGGTTGCTATTTTGACTTGTATTAACCAGTAACCTGAGCTCGTATTTGGTGACCTGATATCTTAGTTTAGTGGCCTCAATCTTGGATGAGCTGGGCCCTTATCAGCTAAGTTTATTCATTGGGCTTTTATCAGCCCATTTCTGGGGTACCGAAAATTACTCACAACATTAGCCCCTAGCTCTCAGTGCATTCTGCAGGCTGAGAGCTGTAGTTTGCTAGTAAGAGCTCGATCTACCATGCTGCTATTTAGACTTATGTAATTCTAAGTTTCATCTCTTGAATATTCAGATATACATTTACCTTGGTGAACAAGGTTTTTGATGAGTTGAATGCTTGGTAGGTTGTAGACAATAATTCAAAATGTTGACGTGAATACGCCTAGCTAGCACAAGTCAAGTGCCTAATAGGTTGCATGAAAGTGCCTTAGCTAGCATGAGTCGAGTGCCCTGTAAGTCATATCTAGCATGAGTAGGTCGCATGAATGCGATGTTGAATAGTAGGTCACATGAATGAGGTAACTAGTAGTGGGTGGCATGAATGTGGTGTCGAGTAGTAGGTCACATAAATATTGTACCAAATAGTAGGTCACATGAATGCGGTGCCTAGTAGTAGGTCACATGAATGCGGTGTCAAGTAATAGGTCGTATGAATGCAATGCCAAATAGTAGGTCATATAAATGCATCTCAGCTAGCAATCTGGTTGCCTAGTAGGTTGCACATCAGCTGGCAATCTGATTACCCAGGTGGGTCGTGCTTCAGCTAGCAAGCTAGTTGCCCAGGTAGGTCGCACCATAGCAATCGTGTTACTCAATAGGTTGCACTTCAGCAATTGTGTTACTTAGTGGGTTATACCACAATAATCGTGTTGCTCAGTACGTCACACTTACTCAGTAGGTCATGCCACAACAATCATATTGCTCAGTAGGTCACACCATAGTAATCGTGTTGCTAAGTGAGTTGGGGCCATAACAATTGTGTTGCTCAGTAGGTCACGCCACAACAATCATGTTGTTCAGTAGGTCATGCCATAGCAATCGTGTTACTCAGTGGGTCATGCCACAGTAATCATGTTACTTAGTGGAGTAGCAAGTCACATACGGTGCTAAATAGCAGGTTGCATATGGTACCAAGTAATAGGTCACATATAGTGTCGAGTAGTAGGTCGTATGTGGTGCCAAATAGTATGTCGCATGTGGTGTCAAATAGTAGATCACATGCAGTGCCAAATAGTAGGTCACATGCGATGTTAAATAGTAGGTCATATATAGTGCTGAGTAGTAGGTCGCATGCGATGCTGAATAGTAGGTTGCATGCAGTGCTAAATAGTAGGTCGCATGTAATGCCGAGTGCAATGCCGAATAGTAGGTCACATGCAGTGCCAAGTAGTAGGTCGCATGCAGTACCGAATAATAGGTCATACATGGTGTTGAATAGTAGGCCGCATGTGGTAACAAATAATAGGTTGCACATGGTGCCAAGTAATAGGTCATATGCGGTGTCGAATAGTAGGTCACATGCGGTGCTGAATCTTTGTAAGTACATCAAGTTGAATGCCTCTTCTGGATTAGAAGGGGGAGTGCTTGCTTTTAGATTAGGATAGCGATAGCTTGTTTCCTGATTAGAAGGGTGAGTAGATGTTTAGACCTCTGGCATTTGTCGCACTTCTTAACGAGGTTAATGGCATCCTACTTTGTTATAGGTCAGTAGAATCCCTGTCGGAGTGCTTTGTGAGCTAGAGATAACCCCTCAGTGTGATTCCTGCAATTACTGGCGTGAATCTCCTTTAGGACGATGTCACGATCATGATCGATAATGCATCCCATTGTTATTCCATGTGACCCTCAGGCTAGTCGACTGCAATGTCTGAACTCTCGCTAGTTCTTCCTCTAGCCATTGCAATTGGATGGAAAATCAAGGAGAATGTAGTTTAGGGCCCTCCTTCTAGTGCTAAAATATTGATGGTTGAATCCAATCAACCCAAAAGTTCAGAAACCCTAAACTACAGATTAAATGTAAACAGAGAGAAAGAGAGAGGAAGAACATGGAGACACTAGGAGGTTTTTAATGTGGTTCGGCTAAAGTCAATCGACCCCTATGTCCATGGCTTTTATTACTCTTTACTGACTATTTTGTATCTGATGATTGATTGTGTATCTATTGTATGTCCCTTGTACAATGATTTTAACCCCTATTTATAGTGGTTGGGGTGTTACAGTTTGAATGTAATTCAAATATCGGTAAGTATCATAACTTGATTAGGATTACGTAATGGATAAGAATTAATGGTTATAACGGATTCCCATTAAGATAAAAAACTAAATAGATTTCTCTGAATTGATAGTTGGGGATGTATGCTTCGATTTACGAGCTGAGCCTTGCTCTCCACAACCTAAGGTTGCTACTTTGACCCATATTAACCAGTAACTTGAGCTCGCATTTGACGACCTGATGTCTTGGTCCAGCAGCTTCAATCCTAAATGAGCTAGGCCCTTATTATCTGAGTTTGCTTATTGGACTTTTATCAACCCATTTGTGTGGTACCAAAAATTACCCACAATAGCTTTGAAATTAAATTGTAAAAATGCTAATAAATCTTATAAATTGATTACAAATAAATTCTTTTTATTTAAAATCAAATACATAGGGCATCAACCCATAATTAGAGTAATTTCAGATAAAAAACAAAATTGACAAATAAAAATATCATCATGCATAGGCTTAAGTAGAAGATCATATAAAAAAAAGCCAGAGACATTGACATCTTTAGCATACCATCATATATCCATTGTTAGTATATGTATTAAAATTTGAAGTTCAACGGTTACCTCTTGTAACTTTTAGGTCATGTAGTAGAAGCATTATTACCTTGATTTAGACCACAAGTCTTGTATACATAAACTCATCGCATTCTTTATTTCCATATCTGCTTTAGATCTATAATCATAGTCAAACACCTTTCTTATTTGTTATAGAGCAATTGGTAGAGTCCTTTATAGTAGAAATTATACATCTCAAGTCCCATTGGTCTTAGATAGTGCCTCTGAGAGTAAAACAACAAGAAGAAGATGTGGAAAACTCATGTTTTCTATTATGGTAAAAGGAAGCACGAATTTTCTCTAATTTTTAAAGAATATTTTGCTTTACTTAAGAGTATTTTTAGAGATCTCATCTTAATCAATTCATAACCTTGATTTAAGGAATAATTGTCTACAAAATTAATTTGTAGATAAAGTATTCATCAAATATCAATTAACCACTATCATAAATCCATTTAAGATTAATATTTGCATTTATCTCAATTGATTATTCAAAAAATAAAATAATTAATGGATAATATAATTAAAAATAATCATATAAAGCATACCCATGTGAACGCATCACATGTCATGCAACACCCATAAAAAAGACAACATAGATAACAAGAATAAGAAATCTAATCAAGTCACTGAACCCAAAATAAGAGCAACCCATTTCTTAAATCATACCTTTTTCCTTATCTTAACATTAACCAGAAAAATTCAAGTCCAAAAAATAAGAAAATTAAAAAAATACTTCAAAATTAAAAATTATGTCAATATGAAACTGATAAGTTCATTACTTACATGTGGTGGTATTGGTGACCTACATAAAGGGAAAACATCAGTGACAGTAGTTGGAGGTTGTTGGAAAACACTTCAATGTTTAAATTACTAAAGTATAGACAAAGAACTTATAATATGTATTTTAGGTTTTTAGGAGCACATATGGTGGCATTATATAACCATGTAGTTAAAGGTAAAATGGTCAAAAGGATTAAAATTGCTTGGCTAGTGGTTGTACGAAGTAGTGACATAGTAGGAGGTATAGTACTATTTGTGCATTCGACAATGGTAATGGCCCAAGAGTAGGAGGTAATATTGTACTGATGTCTTAGCATGTTAGGTTGTCGATACGAAAAGGGTAAGGTGAGGTGGTCGCTTGAGTGGTGCATGTGGATGGAGTGATATGGCAAGGGCAGTTACTTGTAAGGATGGGTTTTGAGGTGTTATGTGATGGAGGTTGGTGACACCAGGTGAGAGCCAGGGTGACGAGGGGGTTAATAGAATTTTAGGTAATATCATTTGCCCTCTTGGTCTTAGAGTGAAGAGTCCATTGTTTGTGCATCCTTGTCGATATAGAGTAGCAATTGTCTTGGGATTCATTCATGACTAATGGTTGTGCAAAATAAATGTTTTATGTTCTTCCAAGCACATCATCATTATAGCCATTTTAGTGTCTCTTAATCCAAACTGTTATTTTGAATCCTTTTGTTTCAGGGCAATCCTAACTATTAAGTTGAGAAGACATATGAGCCTTTTCATTTCTTTTCTCCCTTACTTTCTTTATTTAAAACTTTCAGGTGTTCTTTGAGTGAACTAGAGCTTTTCTTGCTTCTTTTGCGATCTTCTGCTCCTTGTGTCTACTCTTTTTGTTGCTTGAAGTTTTTTGGCCTTTCCTGGTGCTTGATTGCTTCTTTCTGGTTCTAGTCTTTTGTTGTGATTATGGTAAGTTCTTGTTTTTCTTCTACAATTTTTGGTTTCTTTATTATGTTTGGCTAGGTCACTTATATTTTGATACTATTGTTTTGTTGTAGTTTTTGTGATTTCTCCCCACTTTGACTTTTTCATGTTGTTTTTCAAGTATGCTTGCTTTTTGCTTTTTTTGGTTGATTTTCTTTGTTCAATGAAGTCATGGCATCTTTTGTGATTAGCTAGATAGGTGCTCCTAGTGCCACCAAGAGTAATGAAATGGACTTGGATAGGTCAGTTTCCCATAGCAATGATGAGGCCAAAACATCTTCCTCATTTTCTTTAAGTTTGTAGGTTTTTTGTGTCCCATTAAGCGAAAATGATGAGATGGCAAAGGGATAAAAGCTAGGGGAAATGCTTATGGTAATGATAGGCATGCACAACATGTTCTGTTGCCTATAATCCCTTGGGGTACTAAGTTTCAGGGATGAAAATTGAGTTAAAAGGGCAATGGTTGTCAAGGATGACACCTGTGGGTTGGGGTCTATGGCTACTATAAGAAGGCGGGGTCCATGCATCACCATGTTGTACCAATCCAATTTAACTAGATTTGAAAAAGTGATTTATAAAAGGACCTATTATGAAGGGGTTATCTGGTTCGTATGCCCATTACGTAATGAGCATTTTTGTAGTTATGATACTTTTTCCTTCTTCATGCACTTGGTGGCCTGTGTTTTGAAACTTCAAGTTGTCCCACCATTTACTCGATTTAAAAGGCAATTAGTGATTGTGATAGACATCATGTTAGGAAAAATAGATCAAAGCATCAAGTACGTCGATCAAAAATATCAAATATACATAGTGAA
The DNA here is from genome assembly GCA_026873985.1 of Saraca asoca. Taxonomy (NCBI): domain Eukaryota; kingdom Viridiplantae; phylum Streptophyta; class Magnoliopsida; order Fabales; family Fabaceae; genus Saraca; species Saraca asoca. The sequence continues at coordinate 6,784 of JANHAO010002565.1, forward strand.
ATTTTTAAAATTTTTCCCAAACTTGAATCATGTTGTTTACAAATTAATTCATAAAGAATTGTATAATTCAAATAAACTTAAAAAATAATGATTTGAATTATACCTTTTGAAGATTTGTTCTCAGAATCCTTGGTCTTCAAATCTAAATTTGATCTCTAAGTAATTTCATGAACTCTCCAACAAATAATATGATCAAGTCTCCTAGATTGTCTTCTACCAACTCTTTTAGATTTGATCTCCAATACCAACGACAACCCACACAAATTAATTTGATTCAAAGCCTCTACTAATGTTCTTATAATAGGAAAAGTAAGAAAATTAACTTCTTAACTTAAAAAATGATAACTCTCTAAGGAATCACAAGTTCACTTGACCAATATTGGTGCATGAGTGCAAAAAGGAGAAAAGAAGTGAGATCACACTAAGAATTTGGGCACATAAAACATGTGCTAGGGTTGTATTGGTTTGCTAAAAGGTTAGCTTCTCTCTTCTTTAAATAGAAGAAATTAGAGTACAATCAATAGTGGCACACAAGGTAGGGTTTCCTTTTATTTGTGTTGTCCACTCATCAAGTGGATATGTTGCATAGCTTGTGCTGCCTTGGAATCCATACTCCATAATGAATCTAAACTTATTAACCTTATACGCCCTTTTTTATATCCAATAAGCGTAGATACCTTTCTATAAGTCCAAACTCATAAACTCTTGTATGTAATCATTATCTAATTGTTTTAATTAATTAAAATAACTTTCCAAATGGGGAATTATTCCCCTACTTATAATTTCCTCTAGAGTTAATATAAATGTTCTACAACATTTAATTATTAACATTGAAAACTTGCTACTATTTAATAATTGTAATCTTTGTTAAAATTATTAAATCATTGATTTATTAACATTTCTAATCACATTAGAACACTTAATTAATCATTTCTAATTTTCAATATGTTCACTAATTCAACTCTTAAATTCAAAATATTTTGTGTTCTAACTTTTCTTTTGATTTTGCATCAAAAAGATTTTATTACGTGTAACCCATTAGGTTTTCATACATTTTCACAATAAATTTATTTACAAGTTTCTATAAGCTTAATTGAATTAAAACTCTTTTTAATTCAAATACAATTTTCCTAAATTGTTCAAACAAATTCATAGATCATTATTGGCTTCTAGCAAAGCATCATGACCACCTAAATATTGAGAATAGATTTGTGAAAATCAAAACCTTTCGTGCTAAGGTGTTAGTATGTAATTCAATCTCTTTTTCTCTTGATGTTCAAATTAGACTTAGAGTATGGCTTAAATGTCAATCCTAATTTGAAAGTCCAATTATAAGTGCATGTTTGATTATGTGCTATCTCATAATTAATTATATATAAAACTCCCTTTATCTATCATCAATACACAAGCCTATGATTTTGATTATAGCATAAGTATTAAACATCTTTTAAATATCTTTTCTTGTTACCAAGGAAGATGAATCCTTTCTTGATCAATCACTACCTTCATATACTTTGTAGTGAACCCAACAATTATTTGTATATCTTTTTTAAGAGTGTCAGCTTGGAATAACATTAAAGTGCATAATTCCATACATAAGATACCATATTGATCTCAAGTCTAAGGATCACTTATACCACCTTTTACATGAGAAATCCATTGATACATGGTAACATTTCATATGATTTTTCATGACGAGTCAGTTTCATCATATGTTCCATAATATACACCTATATGTCTCATCTAGATATTAGTCTATCTATAGTGTATAAGATTACTGTATTCTTCTAAAAGAATATGAAATCACATATGTTAGTTTACTCATGAATAATTGATATCATATTTTCTCAATTATTTAACAACTAAAAATATTTAGAAATATAATTATATATATACAAATCATCTAATAATTACAATCACAAATTGTAAGTAATTTATACGCAATCATATTTCAAGTACTTTAAATTGATGAAAAGGTCAAAACATCATATTTATTAATATGCTAAGATACATAATTTCTATGTCATTACAATTGAATATCTCTAGGGACACATCACCTCCCTTAGCTTATGTTTGATTATCTCTAGGGACACATCACCCCTTCTTAGCTTATGTATAATGCTTGGTTAGTAGTGAAGGTGGCCCAAGTAATCTTTTTCTTACTTGAAAGACGTCTCAACTCGGAGGCATAAGGTATTTAGGATGGGATGGTGTGCTTTCAGGCTTGTCATTTGCAGGGCATTAATAAAGGTCTTAAGATGGTGACCAAATTGTCTTCTAATGCAAAGATGAAAAAGGATAAATTCTTTAGGGTAGAGGTAACACAAGACCCTCCATACTTCCTTTGTTGGCTAACTTAGAAAGGTAGTTCCACTTTTCAGTATGGTGGTGATAACTAGTTTATAGTCCAATTTTTATGGATATTAATGAGAGTGCCAAAAGGGAAACTAGAATCACCATTATTGCCATTTTGAGGCTACTGCAAGAGAATCACCATGACTTCTCTAGTGAAGCTTGTTTAGAATTTTTACCATTATTACCTCATTTTGCTTTTATTATTATTTGGCAATTCTAAATTCTTATGTTTTATGCAAGTGTTTACAAAAATATGGTGATAAGCATTCATGTCCCTCCTCCTCATGATTTTGATTGTGGGATAAACATTCCCCTTCCTTCTACCTGTGACTCATCTGTGGGAGCCATCGTCCAAATGGTAGTCACCATTGTCATTCTTGTTATTCTAGTGGTTCAAGTAGTGGCCATCCAGTAATCCACTTAAGACATGGTGATAGTAATGAAGGAAGTCACTTCATTGGCCTAAATAAGGGGGAGCATCAAGACTTCTAAGGGTTAAGGTGAGACTCTCAGAGCTCTTGAGAGGCTGTAAGTGACAATAGACAAGATGATCACCAGGAAGAGAAAAGGACTAAAGGCCATGGTAGTGGGCATCAAGAGGGTGGTGAGGGCAAGGTTTGAAGGTCTTTCAACTTTTAGGAGCAAATGGATGACCAAAAGCAAAACCCTCATTTCCAAGCAGTGACATATAGAAATCATTAATGTGCAAGCTCCAGAAGAGGGTCAAAATATTCTTCCAACCTTCTCTCGGTCGAGGGCGGGTAAGCACCCTTGCCCTTAGTTCCAGATTGGTAGTCTAGTAGGTATCATTCTTGATAGGGTGTATAGGGCACTTGATGGGGTTGGTCATATAGTGAGCTCTATGTTACAAGATCTTGGTAAGTTGGATCAACTTTGAATAGAAGGCTGAAACTTGAAATGGTCACTGATCGAAAAACAAAAAATAATTGAATAGAATGATAACTCAATCACCATCATTTCCATGGAACGTGATATCATAATGAAAGAAAGAGATCAAATGGTTTTCAACTTGTCCAATTTGGAGAAGAAGATAGCTGAATTGAAAGAAAAAGCCTACGTGCTTGATGCCTAAATCGCTTATGCCATGAGGTGATAATGAAGGTGAATAACCAAAGGATCCAATTTGAAGGCCATGTGGCCACACTTAAACGAAAGTTGGCTAAAATGAAAGAGTTGCTAACAACTACAAAGAATGATGGAAATAGCCTAAAAGCCAAGTTTGAAAAATTAAAGTCCATGAGCTAAGGAACTATCATGGCCTGTAGAATAACGCCATCTACTAAATTAAACGTGACAATCCTGATGTCAAACATATTAATAGCTATGATGATTACTTAGATGTTATCAAGGTGGACCCATTGGAGGGCATTCATGAAGACTTAAGGAAGCACTGCCATACCCCTATGCTAGAGACTCCAACTTCAAAAATTGGAGATGATGAGCCTAAGGATACATTGCATGATGGTGGTGAAAAGGATGGTAGAGTTGATGGTCAAAATGATAGTGATGGTAATCAAGATGACAATGCTGTGTAAGTTTGTGATGTTAATGAAGTTTGCATTGTGGATCAAGTTGTTGAGCTAGTTGATGCCAATGTAGCCACTAGTGCTAGCGTATCGAGTGATGATAGTAACTTGGACATTGAAATCATGAATATACTCAATCTGTAAACCAATGCCCATTCTTTGGTTTTTGGCCTTGGAGCTATAAATGAAGGTTTCTAAAATGCAGGAGTTATTTCTAAAATGTAGGAATAAAGTATTGTAACAGTTTTTTAGGTATCTTTTCTTTAGGCTATTCCTTAGATCTTTATTTAATTTGTTTTATGGGCCTTTTAAGCCTAGGATATCTTTTGGAATGTTTGTGTTATTGAGGCTTTAATTTTACATTTGCTAGTTTTGGCTTTGGAAAAGATCCTAACTTTAAATTTCTTTATGAAGAACTCCAAAAACCTCTGTGAATTTAACTTTGTTATGGCAAAAGGTTTCAAAGGCCTCTGTTTAACTTTGTTATAGCAAAAGGCTCCAAAAACCTCTATTTAACTTCTTTATAATGAAAAACTTCAAAAGCTTTTGTTTAACTTTGTTATGGTGAAAAGCTTGGTGTCGATTGGAGTAATTCTTGGAGTGTCAAATAAGCTAAAGAGCTTAGTACCATTGGCACGTGGTAATCCATGGCTTTGTCTATTGAGTTGAAGAGCCCAACACCACGACTATGAGGCATCCTTATAGAATTGTTTTATTAAGCTGAAAAGTAAAGCAACATGAGTGTATGGCTAACCTATGGAATTGTACTACCACATTGAAATGTAGGGCACCATAAGCATAGGGCTAACTTATGGAATTATCCACCAAGCTGAAAAGAAAGGCATTATGGGCTTGAAGCTACCCATGAAATTATGGTAGAGCCTTTGATATAATTACAGTTGATGATAAGAGATGGAGAAAAATCTTGGTGAAAATTTTAAGAAAAGACAAATTTCGAGAAATTGTGCTTTCATTTTATAGGGGAACTGTGTATATTATTAAGCCTATTACACTTGATTTGAATTAAGGACTGGCACTAGATGAAATCTAACTATTGTAAAAGGTGAAGAAGTAATGACTTAGGTGAGTGGCATTCAACATGTTGGGATGTCTTTTCCTTCTAGTGTCTAGAGACGATAGGCCTCATTTTTCAAAGCTTCTTTGACACGAAAAAGACTTTCCCAGTTTAGTGCCAGTTTATCTTCTTCACATTTCTTCCTTGAGTCATCCATCTTTCTTAATATTAGGGCTTTAAGCTCAAACTCTGTATTCCTCACCTTCCATCCATAAAAGTAGGCTATTTTCATCTTGTATGCTTATGGTTAGATATAAGCAATTTCACAATCCTTTTCTACTAGATCAAGCTCCATGTTTATTAATTCATTATTCTATGTGGCATCTATTTTATAAGATGGGCACTGGGTTCACCGATCTCAATGAGAATAAGAGCCTTGTGACCGTAGGTCAGTATGAATGGGCTATAACATGTGGTGTTTGGCTAGGTTATTCTGTATGCCCATAGGACACTATGAAACTCTTCAACCTATCTCCTTTAGAACTTTCAAGGCATTTCTTTAGTCTTTTTAGGATGATATGATTGCTTAGTTTGAATTAGTTGTTTATTTATAGGTGTTCCACAAAGGCAAACTTCTAGGCTATATAGAGATTCTGGTAGAAATTAGTGAAAGCAACACTTGTGAATTGGGTTCCATTTTCAAAGATAAAGGTGCTCGGAATGTCGAACCTACATATAATAGATTTTCAAATAAATTTTTTAGTATTTTAAATAGTAATTATTGCTAGGCCACCTTTATTAACTTGGAGAAGTAATCAATGGTGGATATTAAGAACTTTAGTCAGCTTGAAACTATTAGGAATGGGCTAAGGAAATCAATCCCTATTCAAAGAAAGGCCAAATATAGATGATTAGATGAAGCTTGATGGATAGGCGACAACTTACTTAGGTTTAAGCATTGCTTTTCAAATGAGGGTCATTACAGGGATATGGCTTCCACAAATTCCCTTGTCGAGTTCTTAAAGAACATAATTTGTTTCATTATCATAGAGACATCTCAACAATAGGAGGGTGAAAGTTCTTTTATAGAACTACCCATCAAGGAAGTAGTACGACATTGATCACCTGATGATTTCTAACTTCTTCTTTTTTGGGAGGGAGCTGCTTGTGTATTAAGAATACTATGATAGGGTTTATCCAGCATGGTGATCAATCAATGCACATGGTTTCATCATCTTCCATGCTTGCCTTGAAGAGAATTTTCTAAGAGATGGTTCTATTGTTTATCAACGTTCTAGCGCTACCGAGTTTGATAGTGTATCCACGTAGTCATTTTTTATGTAATAAACTTGGATCAATTCACTATGCTTAAAATCTTTTAGGAGACTTCTAGCCTTCTTAGCATACTTGATCAATCTAGGGACCTCAACTTCATAAATGTCATTTATCTACCTCACTATAAATTGAGAGTCACTATGCACTTCTATCTTTCTAGCGCCTATTTTCTTAATATCACAACTAGACCTTGTGAATGATTTGATAGGGCAAATGTGCTTAGTTTGACATGAAACTTTATAGAAAAATAAGCATAGTATAGATGGTTTATGGCTTGAATTTGGAAGTAATCCGACTTGTGTACTATTTTTCCCCACTTTAGGGCCATTTTAGTAATTTTGACATAATTTGCTTATGCACTACAAGTAAGAAAGCACATGGTTGTATTCCTTATATTTTTAGTTTCATGTCCATATAAGCTGACACAAAATTTCCATGCGGAGTTATGAAAAAAAGCCTTATGTCAATTTGAGAAAACCATGTCTACCTGTGCCATTTGGCTTTTGGCTTAAAATGTTTTTAGAAGGATTGTCGACAACTCATGGGGGGCTTATCAAGGCCTTGTCGAATGCTCTTTTGGGGCTTGTTGACAGTAGTGTAGGGGATCTAGAAATGTGTTGGCATGGTGTATCCCCTACACACTACTATGTAATGTGGCATATACTAATAAAAAGGAGTTGTCCTTCCAGTTATTTGGTTATTCCTTGCTTGTTATGCACTAAAGGCTACTTATCTGGGGCATTCTTAAGGCTCAGTTGTTTAGTTACTTTGGATATATTGTGCATAGGATTTTGATTTGAACAAACGATAAAATCCATAATGCTCTGTTTATGTATCCAAATGTGGCTTAAGTTTGTTAGAAGATTGGCATGTTGGCCAAAAGTAGCAAGCAAGCATGCTATGATTTTGGCTAGAAGCTACTGACTTATGACATCTGGTATCAAAGCCCAGTTGGTAGATGATAGAAGTTGATGGACTTGTTGTATAGTGAGAATGTTGGTTATATGCTCATTCATAGTAGCATTTGAAGGAAAGCAAAGCATCAAGTAGGATGTGAGAATTGATAGCCTATATAGCGAAAATAGCCTTGAGAAAAGCCTTGGTCTTATAAGAGGTATAGGTTAGCTATCGGTGGAGCCAAAAGGTAAAGCCTTGGTTATGAAAAGTGCATGGCCATAACTAGAACATTGAAACATCCAAAAAAATGCATCAAGTAGGTGAATCCAGAAGAAGGAGTCTAAGATTATGTCGGGGGGCATGATTATTCAAGTTGATATGGTCTAGAAGGATCATTTTGAAATGCTAGGGAGCTAATGTATCAAAGTTGTGAGATGGACTTTACAGTTATCACCATAAAGCTCATGCTTGCTAGTGCACAAGCATGTAATGCTCAAGCTAGAGTGGTAGACTACTCTATGCTCAATCCTTCCAAGTAAAAATGGGGGAGCCATTAGATGATGCATTCGATATAGGCTGTAATGGCCCAGATATTAGAAGATGTCATTTGAGAAGTGTTGGTAGACACTAATCTTCATAGTAGTTGTAGTGATGGTCATAATTCAAGAGTGTTTTAATTCCAAAATGCTAACACTAGAGAGTGCAAACCTAGGAGGGCACAAAAGAATTATGGTGTTAAAGAGCATCAACTCTAAAAAGGTTATGATAGCTGAGATGCTAGAGGTTATTAGTTCAAAAAGGATCAGAGGATTCAATTTAGAGGTGTAGTGAAGTGCAAAGGATTGCCAAACCTAACACGAGAAAACTTGGAATCAAAGGATTAGTCTTGTGTCTCACATCGGTGTTATGGGGCTTAGATGTGGGGCATTTCTGGTAGTAGAGTCTTGAACACCAAGTGTGTGCACAAGCTACAAAGTTAGCAAACTAAGAGCTACAAAGGTAGCATATGCAAACTATAGAGGTAGTGAGCATTCAAGTTGCATAGGCAACAAAACTCGAGTTTCATAGAAAGCTTATTTAAGTCTATAGAGGTAGCAAAATTTCTATTGCTGCTAACTCAAGGAGACAAGCAAAAATGAAGTCAAGGGAAGAATTAATAAATGGCAGACCAAGGATTATCTTAATGCTGTGTCAAGTTAGGAGTGGTCGAGGGAGAAGCTCAAAAGAATACGTAGAAGACCCTCACAAAAAGTTCAAGAGAGTAGCTTGAGAGGAACATGTTAAAAACTTTCATGAAAGCTATATCAAATTAAGACATCAATAAAGACATTAACATTCATTAAGTGGGGGAAAATGTCATAAGTTAGCATTATGAACAATTTGATGAGGTAAAAGTACTCAATTTCACACAAAACTTTATGGAAAAATCAAGCATAGTATAGTGGCCTTGTGGATCAAATTTGGTAACTATCTGACTTGTGTACTATTTTTTTAATTTTCCCTATTTTAGGGTTATTTTGATAATTTTGGCATGGTTCCCTTATTTAATGTATGCAAAAAAGCATAAGGCTGCATTCCTTGTATTTTTAGCTTTGCATCCATATAAGATAGTGCAAAATCTCCACTCAAAGCCATGAGAAAAGCTCTTATGTCAATTGAAAAAAAAAATATGTTTATTTGTATCATTTGGCCTTTAGCTTAAAATACTTAATGGGGGAGTGTCAGCAACTAGCTAAGGGGCATATTAGGGCATTATTGGATGCTTGTTTAAGGTTTGTTGGCACTAGTATAGGGGATTTAGCAGTGTGTTGACTTGGTGCCTCCCCTTACACACTTTGAACTGTGTAATAAAGCATATATCAATGAAAAAGAGTTGTATCTCTCCTTATTCGATTGTCCCTTGCCTGTTACACACTAGAGACAACTTATGTGAAGCATTCTTAAGGCTTAATTGTTTAGTTGCTTTGGTTTACAAACTTATCTTGCCTTCAGACATACTGTACATAGGATTTTGGTTAGAAGGCTAGCATGTTGTCCAAGAAAGGCAAACATGTATCACATGATTTCGGCTAGAGAAGTATCAACCCATGACACTTAACCAACTTGAGTCTGGTGATGAGTGCCTTGTATCTGGACTAATTATTCATGGTTTTGAATGTGAATTTAAGGGAGTATTCTAGGGATACTTAGTCTGGTCCTTCCAACATGATTTCTGCCCCACTTCCTTCTCTTTTTAATGACTTATCCACAAAAAGCATCCAAGTAAAAGGCTTTGGGTTCATCTTCAATGTTCGACCTTAGTGTGCTATTTTGGCAACGAAGTTAGTGAAAGGTTGAGACTTGATTGCCTTCCTGGATTCATACTTAATACCATATTTGCTTAACTCGATGGACTAACTGACCAATCATCTAGTGAGATCTGGTTTCTCCAAGACCTGGTGCAGGCGTCTATCTATGTTAACAATAATTTGGTATTTTGGAAATATGGTATAAGGCATTTAGATGAGATGAGCAATGTGTATAGTTTCTTGATTTTTTTAGATATCATAGCTTGGCACCATAATACTCTACTCACAAAATAGATTGGATATTGGTTGTTGTCTTCCTCCCTAATGGGTATTGAACTTATTGCCTCATGAGTTATTGTCAAGTATAGGTAAAGAATATTGTCGGTGTTCGGCTATGTTAGGATTAATGATCTTGATATATAGGCTTTTAGTTCAACAAAAGCTCTTTTGCACTTATTGGGCTAAGAAAAGTCTTTAATATCTTTTAGAATTTTAAAGAAATGGAGGCAATGATCAACTGACCTTTCCATTGAGGCGTTGCACCTCTTTTGAGTTTTTAGGGATCTGCATTTCAATGATGGCCTTACACTTTCATAGGCTTGCCTTTATTCCCCTTTTGCTTGACCATGAACCCCAGGAACTTTTCAACGAACACTCCAAAAGCATACTTGATGGGGTTGATTCTCATGTTGTTTCTTTTCAAAGTTTTAAATGTTTCCAATAAGTCTGCTAAGTGGGCCTCTTGTCCCACTAACTTCACAATCATGTTGTTAACATAAACTTCTAGGTTTCTGCTAATTTGTTGGGAAAAGACTTTATTCATTATTCTGTAGTATGTTTCCCCTACATTTTTTTGCCCAAAAGACATTACCTTGTATTAGTGTGTGCCCTTGTCTATGATGAACACCATTTTCTCCTCGTCTTGTTCATCTATCATTATCTGATTGTATCCTTGGAAGGTGTCTAAGATGCTAAGCAATCCAAACTTAGACATTTGGTCTACAATCTAATCAATTAAGTACAGTAAGAAAGAATCCTTATGACACACTTTATTTAGGTCCATGAAATCCACATACATGTGCCACGATCTGTTTGCTTTCTTTATAAGAACCACATTTGACAGCCAAGTTATGTGTAAGACTTCTATGATAAAATCTGTTAGCCTGGCTAGCTATGCTATCTTCTATTTTGATGTTAAAAAATAATTTTAAGCAAAATCATATCATGTTTATGAGCTTATTGTGTGCTGAGTGTTTGCAGGTTCAAAGTTCATCAAAGGTTGCTCAAAAGATCTACATTAATACTAGGATTTTATTTTATTTTATTTTTTAGAGGATCTTTTGTAAGTGTGTTCTTAGCAAATTTGCTCTAACCAATTTTGTTAAACTAATTAGTTTGAGTAGAAATAAATTTATGAAATGAGCTTGACACAAGAAGTTTTCAAATCACTTATTCGTATGTTCTTTCACAAGTCAAACTTTTATAAAAACCATTTTTTTCATTGTGTAAATTGATTCATGAATTGATTCATTATTGGAGAACTTGTGAAATGAACATGAATCAATTCATGAAGAAAAATTTTCTTATTAAAAGTTTGGAACTTTTCTGAATTGATTCATCAATCAATTTGGTGATGAATTTTCACATGATCTAAATCAATTCATAAGCTAGTAACCGATACGAATCGATTTAAGAACTAAAAGTTAGTTATTTTTCAAATGTTGGTTACAACCTCTATAAATAGCATAGTCTCATTTCAAAAACTCATAACTCAGAAATGCAGAGTGTGAACAATAGAGAAAATTGAGAGCTTATATCTAATCTAGCTCTACCTCATCAATATTTGATTGAATAAAAAATTCTTGGAGCTAATTTGTGAAGAACCACAAAGGATAATTAAGATTGACATCTTAATTGCTGAGTATTGTATTTCTTACTTTACTTATTTATTTCTTTAAGATTTTTAGGGTTAGGAATCTGGATACAAAGGAAGAGGTTGATCTTCCTTTTGCATCCTTCTAGAATTGTGAGGTTGATTGCAATTTGTAGGAGGTGCATTGAATTCTTGTTAGATCTTCTTAGCTATAAGGTTGATCATAGTTAGATTAGATTTAGAATTTTTGTATCATAGGTCTGCAAGAGCCCTATAAAAATTCTTATGTTGTAAACTAGCATTCAAGAAGCCCGGTTAAATTCATGTAGTTAGTAACAAAACAAATAATCAGGTTGTGGATTGATCTAATGGAGTAGACTTGAGTTGTAGTTTCAATTTCAGTTGAACCACTTTAAAAATCTAGTTTATTGATTATTCTTGCCTTCATCTTTCTACTTTTATCTTTACTACATTGATTATTTTGCATTTACTATTCTGTTTACTGCATTCTAATTGTATGCAATCTAATCTACTATCTTCAATCTGAATCTCGTAAATTTCAATTACACACTTTGATATATTTTTCTTGAATTATAAAGAAGCTACTGCAATCTATTGTACTTAATTAGCATTCTATTTAAATTGATAAAGAAACTAATTAAGCTGTGAAATAACATTAAAGAATCCATTTTCAATTGAAATTTCAAAAAGCGTAGAGCGAAAGATTGTTTGTAAAATCTGGGACCAATAATTGGCATTAGAGCTTTGGCTCTTGATACACCTTGATTTCTTGGAAGATTATGGATTCTAAACTGATTGTTTTGCTTAATTGTTCATTCTTGAACAGTCCTCTTGCATTTGATAGTGAAAATTTTGTGTTTTGGAAACACAAAATCAAGTCTTTTATAAAAGCATTAGATGTAAACATGTTAGAAATTCTAGAATTAGGATATAAATGTCCTAAAATATCAATTGATGGATTACTTCAACCGAAGTCTAAACTTTTGTGGACTGAGGAGGAAAGGAGGAAACTAATGAGTTTGAAAGAGTTTCTAAACGTACTACAGCAAAGGAAGTCTTAGACACTTTGGAAATTACACATATTGGTAGAATTCAAGAAAATTCTAAAGAAGAAGAAGACTCACAGCATTGCCTTATGGCTAGATTTGATGAAGACATTGAGATTGAGTGAGATAGAAAAGCTGCAAAAGGACAACATATAGTAGTTTATGAGATATGTGATGTTATCATTTTTAATTCTTACTATCTTGATGTTTTCTAACTTGATATGTTTAATCTATCATTGCAAAATCTAACTTAGACTTTGGAGAGTTGTTAAGTTTGTTTTGCAGGTGTTTGTATCAAAAACTGATATGTTGATTTAATCACTGCTGATAATTGTAATTTTTTTTCTATCAAATCATTCTTAGTACAAATTTGTCAATAAAATGAAAGAATCATTTTTTCTGATACTATATCAATGCTGAATGCTCAAACTTTTCCTTCATTCCTTAGTGAGGTACTATTTCTTTTTGATGTACCAAAAGGGAAACAAAAAGCAAAAGCTTAATTTTAGATGAGCATAACAGATGATATATGAAAGGACTTAGATAAGCATAAGAGATTATATATGAAAAGAGTTAGATGAGCATAAGAAATGATATGTGAAAGGGGGAGATAACAAATTTTTTTTTAAAAAAATTTCTTTGGGGGAGACAATAAATTTTTTTTTTTAACCTCTTCCAAAACTGATTTTTTTGATAAACTTTGAATCTCATCTAAAATTATTTGTTACCATAAAAAAAGGGGAGATTGTTAGCCTGGCCAGCTATACTGTCTTCTGTTTTGATGTTGAAAAATAATTTTAAGTAAAATCATATCATGTTTATGAGCTTATTGTTTGCTGAGTGTTTGTAGGTTCAAAGTTCATCAAAGGTTGCTCAAAAGATCTACTTTAGTACTAGGATTTTATTTGATTTTTTATAGGATATTTTGTAAGTGTGTTCTTAGCAAATTTGCTCTAACCAATTTTGTTAAATTGATTAATTTGAGGTAGAAATAAGTTTATGAATGTCATACTCCAATCCATAGAACGTGACCGGCATAGAAGGTTACCATTAAGAAATTCCTTACAAGTCAGACTAAATAAACTAACACACCAAGACACACAATTACACCAATACTCAACTAAATATGCACATATACATTTCTATCAAAAATTTGATTGAATCTTCTTTATTTTTTGGATATCTAGACACGAGGCCTATGCAAACAAAAAGGGTTACATGCTCATCACAACCTGTACAACAACATAACAAAATACAGTGGCCCAGACTATACAATCTATATCTTATTGGGTATCCAGCAACCATACACATGCAAAATACAATCCTAACAACTGCCATTAATTTTCACCATTCATATACCTTTGTACTCTGTAGGAATGACCCATTCGATCAAGGAGCAGATCCAATATCAGTGTGGGCTGTATGAGCAGTAGGATTATCTTGGGGCTCTGAAAAACATTGAGAAGAAAGGAATGAGTTTCATAGAAACTTAGTGAGTAGACAATCCCATAAAAATCAAAACCTCATTTATAAATCATATTAAAAAATAAATATAGCCATGAAAATAAGCTTATTCGTTCTACAGCCATAACTTCAAAAATAAATTTGAAAACTATAATTCAACAGAAAAATCAAGTAATTGAAAACATAATATTTAACAACATAATAATAAGTATAAAAATATGCTACTATAAAAATATGCTCATCATAACGTAATATGAAAGAAAGTCAATAAAGGTTTCTAAAAGTTATCAATACTCAATATAGCAAAATATATGACTGCAATCCCAAAGGGTAACTCCAAGAGGGAACCATCTCAATACAAGCATGATCTATCCAACACGTCTGTTGGATTCTCATACTATAACCCCTATCCTAGCTTATCTCTCTATCACATACTCACAAGTATACTCGTGGGTTCCCAATGAATTCTCTAGTGGATCCAGTATCTCAAATCAATTAATTGAACATATCATGTAGTATAAATCTCAAAACAACAACATTTGAATATCACAATATATAAAAGTCCTTGTTCACGTAAGCAACATTTATCAAAACATTCATGAACTTCCTAAAGCATTTTCATATCCATTTATTATATAGAAAAATGGTATCATCAATTCTAATAATATAACTTAAGATGAAAATGCATTCTCATCACAACAAAACACTTTCAATTACATATACAATATATGAATAAATTTTTGAAACCATGTGAATATATAAGAAAATCCCATTATCTCAAAGAATCATAATATTCCATATACTAAGATTATTTGAAATTTGCAAATGGAATTTATTAAGTGAGGAGGATCATCCACTCATCTTAGACACTCCTTATAAGGTATATCAGCTAACTTGGAGGATCGAATCACTTAACCTAATTGGGTATAATCAACATCAAAATCAATATTGGAACTCAGATCTAAAATTCTATAATTAAGCATGCCTATTATACTCTACTGCTAAGCTAAAATTTCAAAAACCAATTACCAAAACCACTTACTTGGATTTGCTGCCAGATCTCCAAAAATTGAATGTCGGTGTGCTTGATCCTTCAATAAGAACTTCATTAAAGCAAATCTACAAGAAAAGTTTCAAGTTTATTTAGCTTTTAAAATGAGGGTTTCAAATAGGATTTCTTGGAAACTTGATATAGAATTGCTATAAAATAAATCTTTTGTTCTAGGAATACTCACAATTGTCTAAAGTGCAGGTGGGAAGCTTGGCACTGGCATTGAAAGAGAGGGAAAAACATGTTGGAAAAAGAGAGAGAGAGCTACTACTAAGCTAGCTGGAGAAAGAGGGACATTGGAAAAGAACGACGACTGGGTGGCGTCAGCTAAAAAAGGAAAGGGTTGTCAGAAAATGTAGCAACAACATAGATATGGGTTTTGACTAGAGAGAGAAATAGCATGCACGAGGAGAGGAAGATTAGCATGGTCAGCTGGAGTAGAAAAACCACACAGAGCAGGGAAGGCTTTGGGCAGAGCATTCACAAAGGAGGAGAAGCCAGCCTGGGAAAGTTTTATACATTAAAGGAAATGGGGCAAATTATGGTTTGACCCATTGACTTGCCATTGTCTTCAAATAGGTCCTTTCTGAAAAAGGAGAAATTATAATTCGACCCCAACGAAAAGTTAAAAAATTTCACTTCATCCCTCTGCAATATATTTTCTATTTAGTTTTTTGTTTTATTTTTAAGGTTTTACAATGAAATGAGCTTGACACAAGAAGTTTTCAAATCACTTATTTATATGTTCTTTCACAAGTGAAACTTTTATAAAAACCATTTTTTCACTATGTGAATCAATTTATGAATCGATTCATTACTGGAAAACTTGTGAAATGAACACGAATCAATTCATCAATTAATTCATGAAGAAAATTTTCTTATCGAAGGTTTAGAACTTTTCTAAATCGATTCATTAATCGATTCGGTGATGAATTTTCACATGATCTGAATCGATTTACAAATCAATTCATAAGTTGGTAACCACTATGGATCGATTCATGAATCGATTCAAAAACTAAAAGTTAGTTATTTTTCAAATGTCAATTACAATTACAACCTATATAAATAGCATAATCTCATTTTAGAAACTCATAACTCAAAAATGCAGAGTGTGAAAAATAGAGAAACTTGAGAGCTTATATCTAATCTACCTCTACCTCATCAATATTTGATTAAATTAAAGATTCTTGGAGCTAATTTGTGAAGAACCATAAAGGATGATTGAGATTGACATCTCAACTGCTGGGTATTGTATTTCTTACTTCACTTCTTTATTTCTTTAAGATTTCTAGGATTAGGAATCTAGATACAAAGGAAGAGGTTAATCTTCTTTTTGCATCCTTCTAGAATTGTGAGGTTGATTGCAATTTGTAGGAGGTGCATTGAATTCTTGTTAAATCTTTTTAGCTGTGAAGTTGATCATAGTTAGGTTTGATTTAGAATATTTGTATCATAGGTCTGTAAGAGCCTTGTAAAAATTCTTGTGTTGTAAATTGGCATTCAGGAAGCCCAGTTAAATTCCTACAGTTAGTAGTAGAACAAATCATCCAGTTAAAGATTGATCTAGTGGAGTAGACTTGAATTGTGATTTCAATTCAAGTTGAACTACTTTAAAAATCTGGTGTCTTGATTATTCTTACCTTGATCTTTATACTTTTATCTTTACTATATTGATTATTTTGCATTTACTATTCTATTTACTACATTCTAGTTCTATGCAATGTGATCTACTATCTTCAATTTGAATCTTGTAAATTTTAATTACATATTCTAATATATTTTTCTTGAATTATAAAGAAGCAACTGCATTCTATTGTACTTAATTAATATTTTATTTGAATTGATAAAGAAACTAATTGAACTATGAAATAACATTAAAGAATCCATTTTTAATTGAATTTTCAAAAGGTGTAGAGGGAAAGATTGTTTGTAAAATCTAGGCTCAACAAAATCCATCGTCAAGAGCTTTGTAGTATCACTCTCAATTCCTTTCCACCTTTTTGCGCTAAAATCGTGCTTTTTTTGTTGGACTAGTTTGGCTTGTGGGTCTACAACCAATTTGTGAGTCATGATTTAGCAATCTATTCCTGGCACGTCTGCTTTTATCCATATGAAGACTTCTATGTTTTCTTTAATGAGCTTGGCGAGGGTTTCTTTCAAGCTTGGGGGTAGCTTTATGCTAAAGCAAATTTTTCTCCCACTGTCTAAGCCAAAAACTCTTTGGGTTTCTAGTTCAGCTCTTACCATCCAATGTCCTTGGGATCTATCACGTCTACTCTCAAAGTCTTCTTGCATTCTAGGATTTTAATTGGAATTGGTGATGATAATTTTTTGTTTTCATTAGTGCGTGCTTCCTTCTCCAAGCTATTGTAGTAACATTGATGAGTGACCTCTTAGTTTAGCATGACTTACCTAACACTTTTGTTTACTGGGAATTTCATTAGTAGGTGCAGTGTAGAGATAATGACCTTGACCTTGTTCAAGCGGTCTTACCCAAGATGGCATTATAAGCTAAGCTAGAACTTTTCATAACAAGAAACTCAACATCTACATCCTTTTGCAACTTGTCATCACCCAAAGTTACTCGCCCTGCTACACTTCCTTCCACGTTCACTAATAGTCCTGAAAAATTAATAAGGGAACTATGATATAGAGTTAGTTGATGGTGAGAGATTGCCAGTGCACTGAGGATGTGTTCATATAGGATATCCATCGAGCTCTCTTTGTTGGCATCTACAGTCATAATTGCTCAAATTGTCTTTTTCCTTGCATTAGAGGAGGTACTTGTGACTTGTATAAAGGGAAAACACCGTTGACAGCAACTGAAGGTTGTCAGAAGACACTCTGATGTTTAAGTTAGTAGGATGTAGGCAAAGAACTTATAATATATGTCTTAATGTTTTGTGAACATATCAGGTGGCCTTATATAGCCATGTAGTCAAGGGTTAAATGGTTCAAGGGATTAGATAAAGTGGTATGGCTAGTGGCTATATGAAGTAGTGACATAACATGAGGTACAATATTATTTATGTGTTTGACAATTGTAATGGCCCGAGAATGCAAGGTAGTACTATATTAGTGTTAGAGCATATTGAGTTATCAGTACAAAAGGGCTCAGGCAAGGTGGTCGCCTAAGTGGTGAGTGTGGATAAGGCAACATAATGAGGGCAGTTTCTTGTAACGAAGGGTTTCGAGGTGTTATATGATGGACATTGGTGACTTTGGGCGAGAGCTAGGATACCAATGAAGTTAGTGGAAATTTGGGCAATATCAGAAATGTAGGAAAACCATAAAGGCATACACAACAAAAAGAAATACACACTTTCTTTTGTTTCACAAATATTCCTTTTTTTTTCTTTTGTTTTTGTACAAACTAAAAACAAAAAGGAAGACTTGATAAAAGTTAGACTTTTTTGAGAAAACACACTTTCTCACATTAAACCACCCATAAACCCAAATTTTGACCCCTTACACCTCTTCCAAAATTGCATCTTTGCATTCTCCTCCATCAAAGAAGCTATCATCAAGTGCTAACACCAAAAACATCACCTTTCCATTAATTGTCACTCAATGCAATTTGGCTGCCACCATACCTTAAAAGTGGTTAGATTTTTTAACTATAAATTTGTTATCAAAGAAGTCACAGTTTTCTCTAACACTCACTCCATTGTGTTCACTTGCAACTCTACTATTACCATTTTGTATTGTGTGAAGAGGTATAACAATGCAATTTCAAAGCCTTAATCATTGAATAAAAGAAAAATGCAAAGTGAATAGTTTTACTTCTAATCACGGAATAAAAAAAAGATATAATAGCCATTTCATAATTAATTTCTAAAAAAATTATAATAAAGAGCATAAAAGAATTAAATAAGTAATATTCCTAACATTTTTTCTATCAAATAGACTAATGTGTAAAATTTGATACTAGAAGGAAAATTTGTGTAATTTTAATAAAAAACAAGGGAAGGTAATGTATTTACTCTCTATATATCTAAACTTTCATTGTTAGACAGGTTAGGGCATGCCATTGGCCTTTTTGAAAGCTTGCAATAGTACTTACATATCATATAATCCTTCGTGCTCACTAATAGCGAAATTCAAACCTAAGACATAAATGATTGAAGACAACAAACCTTACCATCTAAGACAACTCAAGGGGTTGACACATGATGACTTTTTGAATATGAAAGGACATGTGTGTGCTTTTGTAATGTGGCACTAATTTAGTATTATATATATATATATATATATTGTTAGTAGTAGAATGAGTGGTTAAGTCACTAGACATACAAAGAATTGAGATTAAATCTAGGGTATAAAGGAAGACAAAGTCTTTAAAGGACATCAAATGCCACTTGAATTAAAGGTTTTCGATTGATTAAAAAAATATTGATACAAATATATTAGAGACAAAAAGAAATATGAAGTTTGTTTGATTCAAATGAAAATGGAGAAAAAAGAAAATTAGGTGGAAAAAAAGAAAGAAAGAAAATGAGAAAAAGAATATTTTTATTCTTGTATTTTAATGAAGCAAAAATGAAAAAAAAATTAATTAAATTACAATTGCGATGGTCCCAATAAAAGAATTAATTTGTGAAATATGTAAGGATCTTACCCTTTTCCCATTAGGGAATTTATATACACCTTTATCAAATTTAATGTTTCTTTTAATGAGATATACAGAAAATTGATAACCAGTAAGTGTGAAGATGGTAAAGATTAAAGATAAATAACAAGAGCAATTAAAATGTAAGTGAAGAAAGAGAAGTTGAAGATGTGTGGCCCCTTAGTGGTGGGTAAAAGAATATATTGCAGAAGCTAACTAAGTGAAATTAAGTGGATCATGCCCTTTTTTCATTGGAGAATATGTATACGCCTTTGTTTTAATTTCAATTTAGTAATTAAAAAACAAAAATTATTGTAATTTTCTAAACTAAGTGTAGAATAATAGAAAATAATAATTAAACAGTAAAAGATAAAATTCAACAAATAGAAAGTTTTTAAAGTGGTTCAACTTGAATTGAAACTGCAATTCAAGTCTACTCCACTTGATCTTTCTTAACTGAAAGACCTCTTAAATTGAAACAAAAACCTTTTCAGGATTACCAGGCTCCTAAATTGCTAGTTTTACAACATACACAAGAAATTAACAGGCTTCTTGCTAACCTAAAAGAATTAGGAATAGGCTCTTTTAAACCTAAAGAAAAATACAAGATTAACAGGTTCTTGCTAATCTATACATGATTTCTAAATCCCTAGAAATCTTAAAAACAAAGAGACAATAATAGAAAAGAAGAAGGTAATACAATACCAGTGTTTAAGATGAAAATCTCAAACTATCTAATGATAAACTGAATTGTTCTTGATCCAGAAGCTTGTATAAATCTTGGAATTTAGATGAGGTAGAGAGAAAATCGTGTTGGTGCTTTCTCAGAAAGATTTCGTACTTGAATAGATGAAGAAGTTCTATGAAAAATCATTTACATAGTGAAGGCAATTAGGCTTGAAAAACTGTTGTAACCATCTATAACAGAATAACTAATTTTCAATTATTGTATTAAAGTAGCACTGATTACAATCTGTTATTTACTAACTCATCGATATGGTAATTGATGTATAGTTTGTTGTACATAGTTTTCGCATCTATTACTGTATCGAAGTAGCTATTTTTCCTAACTTTTGGTAAACCCATTTATACTTCATGCATTGATGTGACTTTGATTTCTATATGAACTTTTCACAAGTTCTTCAACGTATCGATGTACACATTATATAAATAATTATTTTATGAAAACTTGTAAAATCTTGTTTTTCTTCAAATGATTTTTCTACCTCATTGTTTAGTTGAAAATGTTTAGATCAAAGATCAATTAAGTTTATTTACAAGAGATCCTATAAAAATAGAAAATAGAAAATAAGTCCTAAAAACTTGTCTTGATTCTCTTGTATCATAATTGTATATCTTTGAAACCTGAAAAACAAAAGAAAATAAACAATAAAGTATAATAAAGATATATCAAATAAAAATGATCAAAAAATTACTTTTCAACATCAAAACTGAAAAATGTGAATGACTTAGATTAATAAGTCTTACAGAAGACATTGATTTTTAAAGTGGTTCAACTTGAATTAAAACCACAATTAAAGTTTACTCCACTTGATCTTTCTCAACCGAAAGACCTCTTGAATTAAAATAAAAAACTATAAGAGTTACCAGGTTCCTGAATTACCAGTTTTACTACAAATACACAAGAATTTACACTGGCTTCTTGCTAACCTAGAAGAATTGAAATAGGCTCTTCTAAATCTATACAGATTTCTAAATCCTTGAAATCTCAAATAAAAAAGAAATTAAGTGAGAAGGGATTGACAAATACAATACCAGAAGTTGAGATGAAAATCTCAAACAAGCTAAGATAAACTCAAGTAATCTTTGATCCAAAATTATTGTAAAAATCTCTAAAGTTTTGATGAAGCAGAGAGAAAAACGTTATCAACTCTTTTTCAAATGATTTTGTACTAAATTGTGAAGAAAAACTGTGAAGGATCATTTATATAGGGAAGGCATTTAGGCTTGAATAACTATTGTAACCGTCTATAACAGAATAGTTAACTTTCAATTGTCACATCGATTACAGGTGGTTACATCTAAATAATCAGTGTGGTAATCAAAGTGTAGTCTATTGTTCATAGTCTTCACATCGATTACTACATTGAAGTAGCCATTTTTCCTAACCTTCGGTAAATCAATTTGTATTTCATGCATCAAATTGCAACTTCGATTGCGATATGAATTTTTCATATGTTCTTAAATGTATCAATGTGGTAATCGATTCATGATGTTAAAAATAGTTTTATAAAATCTTGTTTTCTTCAAGTGATTTTTCTACCTTATTGTTTAGTTAAAAGCATTTGGATCAAACATCATTTGAACTTATTTACAAAAGATCCTATTAAAAAATAAATCCTAAAAACTAA
>JANHAO010002566.1:0-28376 GCA_026873985.1 Saraca asoca
TTTTATTATATTATATAATATTTATTAAATAATTATTTTTAATAAAAATATTTTTTTTTCATAAAATAAGAAATTAAAAATTTCAGAAATAATGAAATTTGATATTTATAAAATGGATTGTATTCTTATTTCTATAAATCATATTTCCTAACAACTAAACAACAACAAAAGTAATCACAAATAATCTGATTCTATTTCCTGACTGAACCAAACATTTCAAATAAATAACAGTTTCCATTCTCTTTCCTCTCCTTATTTGATTCCATTTCATTTCCCTTTTCACAGATTGAACCACACGGGGCCTTAATCTATCTGTTATCACTCCGAATGATCCCTTCTTATTTGCAGCTTCCCCATATTAGTGATTGAAAAAGAAAATCTTATGGGACCCAAATTGATTAATTCTGTATTAAGAACATAGATAATGATATTTTATGATGAGTAAAGGGATAAAATATGATGCTAATACCCATTCTACTTTGTTTCAGGAAAATCAAAACAAACTAGTTAGGAATTATCTTTGTTAAAATCATGAACAGACCTATATTATTTATGAGTGATAAATAAAATGTTACGTTTTGATTAAAAAAAATAAATTTATAAAAATTAAATAATAATTAAATTGTAACAAAAATTATATTTGCGAGGGATCAAATAGTGTTTCAGTCATAGATTTTACTGGTCTCTCTCTGTCGCCGTCGTTCTTGCTCTCGGAATCTTTCTTACCCTTTTTCTTTCGGCACTTTTCAGACCCATTTGACAATACCATAATCCAAAGTCCAAACACAAGAAAAACTAAACATGATGCTAATAAAATGAACATTTGTCACTGTCTTGCAATTTTTATGAATTGAAAAGAATTTTCGGTGTGACTATTGGTGCACAGGAAATCTAAGGTGAGCTTGAGCTTGACTGAAAAGCTCGCACGTGACAAAGTCAGTACTATACGGTTCTCAAAGCCCTTTTTAGTTTATATATTTGTTGCCATTTGTGCTCAAGCATGTTTGAAGTAATCTTTTTTCTTATAAAAATAGGATTTCATAGCGCTACATATTTGGGGAAAAAAAAATCTAATCATACACAAAGTTTTATAAGAAAATTTTCATATTTTTCACAATTTTTTCAAATCAAATTGTAATTTTTTTAAAAATAAAGTTGAAATTTTTTTTAAAAAAATTGTGTTACAATTTTCATCCTTCTAGAATGAGTGATGGAATCACATGTATTTTAAAATGAGTGTGTCTTACTAACATGCCTAAAATCCCACTTGTTATTATACGTTGTTTTCTTGGTTTGAGCAAGATATCATAACATTTACATGTGGAAAAACTTTAATCATAAGGATTTCATCGAAATGAAAGATATCATAAATAAGGTGCTCAAGAAGAGGCTTATTCGGCCCAGCTAGATTGGGGGCAAAGAATGGGAGGGAATTCTCAAGTATTGAAAGTACCTTAAAATTTAGGTTCAAGTCCAAACAGAATAAGAGGAATAAGGCATCAAATGCAACTAGACAAGGTTCCTTAGTACACACTGATGGATTCATCCCTATAGTAGAGCATCAGCTATACATAGTAACATTATTTGAACAATTTATGCCATTTATAATGTTGTATTTATGTTCATACCATAATCTATATTGTTCATGAAATTTTTCATATTGTGCAAATAGTTGAGATTGGGGTCAAGCCGCCCATAGATAGTTCATTTTGCCACACCCTCATCTAGAAGGATGGCTAGTGGATCTCACCTAGAGCTACACAATCCTATATAAGTAGCTTCTCTTAACTTGCATTAGAATATTACATTTATAATATCAAATAATTAATTATTTTAATTTACAGGGAAACTTCAACAAAAGAAAGGAGGACTTGACACAAACTTAGATATAGGGAAGCACTGAAGGCATTAGGGGGATAACTGGTGAAGAGGCCTTGTTATCTGACT
This sequence comes from Saraca asoca, assembly GCA_026873985.1. Classification (NCBI taxonomy): domain Eukaryota; kingdom Viridiplantae; phylum Streptophyta; class Magnoliopsida; order Fabales; family Fabaceae; genus Saraca; species Saraca asoca. The sequence continues at coordinate 1,948 of JANHAO010002566.1, forward strand.
TTGATCTATGGGTGGACACCATGGATGGGATGAACAAGGGATGGATCCATAAGTTAGGGTCTTAGGCCATCAAAGGGATGACTGCATCTCATTACAAGAGCATTTCGTCTGTTGCAATGCAACAACTCATATGTATTGTTACTAACATGCAGCAGCAGAGGTAGGTCATTTACTCTCAAATGGAGCAACTTCTACAAACTTAGCAGCAACAAAAGAGCCAGCAGTCTGCACCTCCTCTCATCCATATAGCTACGAGCAACCACCCATTTAAATGTACCCACAATTACCACTACAGTTGATTCAACTACTATTAGTTAGAGCATCGTCATCACATATATTGACAACTAAGGGATAAACAATGTCACATGTGGCCAGAGGTATTGGATAGCCCACTGGTCAAGAATGCTATTCGAGATCAGGTGACTGATGAGTTCCTCTCTGATATTGGGATGTAGTGATATTTTGAAGTATTTTATTTGAATAACATGTCCTATATATTATTTGATTTGAATAATATAATTTATAGATTATTTAACTAATTTTATATATTTATTTGACTAGTTTTTTATTATTAATTAAATAATAATTTTTAGAAATTAAAATTTAAAAAAATTAATAAAATTAATTTTTGATTGAATTATGAGATCAATAATCAATGGAGATTATTTTAAAAAAATGTATATATCATTACAGATTTTTGATTGAATTTTTGACTAAATTATGATAGATTCTCAATGGAATTTTTAACAAATAAAAAAGAAAAACAAATTTTATATGAAGTTGGTCCCCTCAAAGTTTTGTCAAAAATACATTTCCAATAGAAAAATTTTTCTAACATTGGTTTAAACAATAATCATTTTCTTTTGAAAATTTATTTTTCCAATAGAAAACTCTTAATTTCCTACAAAAATCTCTATTGGAAATATCGAGCTTTTTTACAGTGAACCAATTTTTGGGTCATTTTGTTACATCATGAGTCCATAAGAAGATCGGTGCATCCTTGATGACTATCAAGCAAGGAAAGAACAAATTGTCGAAAGAGAATCTTGGCAAATTCAACCAAGCTACATTAGACATTAAATATCTACAAGAAGAAGTGGCTATACATTCTATTTTGATTGGACTTCAATTAAGTGATTTCTTAAAATCTTTGGACAAGAAGCTAGCTAACATGCAGTTCAATAAATTTGCTACTCGAGTTAACCAAATTTATAAATGCTAAAGAAGTTGAACAAGTAAAAAGGCAAGCTGAATGAGGAAATGAATATGAGCAAAAGAATAATAAAGGTAATCGTAAAGATAGATATGTGCAAAACCATGTTTTAATGAATATACTCCCTTTAACAATACCATGAAGAAAATTATAGGTGATGTAAAGGTATTCAAGTTAATAATGCTTCCCTCGCAAAAGAATAAAAGACCACCACCTTTGGCAATGAATAAATACTGCAAGTTTCATTGGCACTAGAGTCATAATACAAACAAATGTATCGGTTTGAAAAATGAGACTGAAGAAAGGAAAGGTCACTGCAACAATACAAAAAAAAAAATGAGTGTTCTAAAAATAAATGATTATTTAAACCATGGAATAATCGACAATACCATGAATAAACTCGATTACATTCTCTACAGGAACAATCGGATGAAAACCATAAAGAGTTTAAGGGCAAGCCAGAAATGGTAGGTGTGGTGGAAACCATAGCTAGAGGATTTATAAGGGGAGAAACTTCTAAAAATGCTCAAAAGTGACATTTACAATCAATGATGACAGTGGAAGAGAAACGACCAAAGTAGGAGTCTGAACCCATTAGCTCATTTTTTGAAGCAAACTATACTTCAAGTTTTGAATGAGATCATGATGATCTGATGGTAATAAGAGCAAATATCCATAACTATGCCATGAAAAAAATTCTAATTAATTAAGGCAACTCAACATATATCTTGTTTACTCGTATAGCAAAGGCACTCCATATATCAATTAGAAATTTGACTCCATACGAGGAAATTCGATCAGTTTTTCAAGAAAACAAGTATAGGTCTTGGGATCAATAAAATTGAGAGTTTCTTTAGGAATATAGCCTCAAATTAACAATGTTGATGTAGAATTTTTGGTGGCCAAGCATTCAACATAGCTTAAAATGTTATACTTGGATGGACATCACTAAATCAAGCTTGGTATATGGTCTTAGCACCTCATTTATTGATGAAGTTCATCACTAAAAATGGCGTAAACATGTGAAGGCATATCAAATTACAATTTAAAGGTGTTTTATGAGTAGTCTTGAAGAAGAACAAACACCTAGGGTTAACAAAGAACTTGAACAAAAACCTATCAATGAGCAAAAACTGATTACAAGGCCAAAGAAGGATAACAAAAAGCTTAAAGAAAAGAATGATGATTGTAAAATAGTTTCTCTCAAGTTGATAGACCCACAAGTAGAGGGGTGTGAAAGAAATCTAATAGCTAAGTCAATGTTGGATTATAAAAGTATATTTGGGCCAAAGGATCGAACCATTAGAGTTAGAAAAAACTTGCTAGATAAGCTAAAGACTAGACTAGTCAAGCTATTGAAAGATAATATGGAGGTCTTAGCCTAGACCATAGCAAATATGGTAGGAATCAATCCTAAAATGACCTACCACAACTAGCCATAAATCTATTTGTTAAACTAATCCAACAAAAGGAAAGGAAATTTGGATTGAAACAATTAAAAGGTACAAAAGTAGAAGTTGACAAAATTTTGAAAGATGATTTCATTCAAGAGGCCTCCCATACTATCTAGATGTCAAATATTGTGATGGTCAAAAAAGTAAATGTTAGCGAGAGGATGCATGTTGATTTTCTCTAGATAATGCAAAATTTCACTTCTATGGAGCACCCATAACCAAATGAGTAAGCTGAATTAGCTAATAGGATCATCCTCAAAAGGTTGAAAGGATCAAAGAAGCTTTGAGTCAGAATTTCTAACTATTCTGTGGCCATATAGAAACAACTGTTCAAACTTCAGCTAATGAATTTCCTTTCCATCTAGCTTACGAACCTAAATCCCTAAGCCCAATCGCCAAAATAGGGGAACCATCAACAAGGGAGTAAATGTTTAATAATGAAGAAAATGATCATATGATTAGATTTCCTAAAAGCTAATAAAGAAATGGGCCACATCTAATTAACTTCATACAAAACAAGGGCTGCTAAATACCACAACTCTAGAGTTAAATCTCATGATACTCATTTACGTGATTATCATGCTTGACTGATTAAGTAATTTAAACAATGCTATAGGAATGGCTTATGATTAACATACTATGGTTTTGAGAAGTCCAAGTATGAGATCTTCACCAAGCGTGATTAATCTTGTATGTCATTTTGATTTTTGTCCCAAAGTTGATAAATAAAATTGACTTGTTATAAAATTGAGAAAGATATGGAACACAAAAAACTTATAATCGAGATAATGTAAAAAAGGAATGTAATTATTCCTTCCTTTTTACTTCTTATCACACCATATACAAGGATAAATGAGACTTATTTATAGGCTAATAATCATAACAAAAACACAACTAAATACTATAACATTATATATGGTAATGGAGTACTAAGAGAAGGTTGTAATGGAATGTACAAGGCAGGAAAAGTGAACCATTCATTATTTAATAAATTCATAACAAGGTAAACCATTCAATGGATTTATTACAAAGTGAACTATCCATTAGTCATAGATTCATAACAAGGTGAACCATTTAATAGATTCATGAATATATGATCTATCCATTATTCAATGGATTCATAACACTCCCCATTGGATGTTCACCTTTCGTTAGTCTAACCGCCTTATTACAAACCTTGTCAAGAAAAACCCAATAAGATAAAAACCTTGGTGAAGGAAAATAATATGGTATGTGTTTATTCCTCCCCCTCATATCAACAAAGATCTCATTGACGACATAAGCCAATCTTGTTTCATACTTGCTTAATTTTAGTTGGGAATGATTTGGTGAAGAGATCTACTAGATAATATCTATAACACTGCACCTTAAATGCCCATTTTGTAAAGAATATTCTTTGTCATACGTAATGGAATATTGCTCCATTAAAAATCTTCCAAGGAAAAACCCAATGGGACAAAAAGCTTGGCTAAGGAAAAGAATATAATGCACATTTGCTCTCCCCTCATGATGATATTACTTGAGATCTTTAAGCTAATGCATTCCAATATCATAAACTAACTTTCTAAACATTGCAGTAGGAAGTAAATAGCCAGTTTGAGATTAAGTCTTGTGCGGATTACACAAAAATCCTACATCTGCATAACTGATTAGTTCAAATCTAGACTCATATGGATAAAGTATTCTTATACCCATATTCCTTGATGATAATAGAATATATGTTCCACTCTAATGCCATTTGTTTGGAGGAGAACTACATTTTGCAAATAAACTTACCAAGAAAGCTAAATCAAAACATGCATTATTAGCAAAATCATTAGTGCACCTATTACACTAAGATATTGTATTTCAATACCAAGAAGTTCTTCATTATTATCATGAGATTGAAAAATGATCCCTATTAGCATCAAATGATTGAACAACCATTAGACTACTCAATAGATATGATTTATCCTCATAAAAGTTTTAGGACCTTTCTGATGTAATTGATTCATGAACAAATATTTCATTATTTAAATGATTAATCCAAAAGTCGAGAAAAAACTTTTATATTTCCAAGATTTTTAATTTTTCAAATATTCTATTATCTTTGGAAGCTCTTTATAAATTTCCAATAATGTTCAAATTATCATATATAGGAATTATAGTAAACTCATATTTAAATTTCATTATAAAAACATAAAGGAAGATAGGATCATTTTTATATCCTTCTTTTAACAAATATTAACTGAAATGATTGTAGCGTACTTGTCTACCTTGCTTTAATCCATACAAAGATTTTTGTAATTTAATTGGATATATTTCTCGAGAATTCTAATTGTATGCTTCATGCATCTTAAATCCTTTATGGATTTTCATACAAATATCATTGTAAATTTATTTTTTCATGCATGTAATATCATGAAATGAAATCTATTATATGCATATCAAGTTTTGATATATTGCCAAAAAAATTCATCCACCCCATGAAAATATATATATATATATATATTTCTCATAGGCAATGACAATCTTTATAAAAATCTTTGTACTACAAATCATGCTTTATATTTACAATTTCAATTTTCTTGTTTTCTTGGCACAATTATATATTTGTACCTTATTAGCTTCAAACTTTCTAGGTGTTTTTTTTTTGGTTTAACACTTTTTGAGTGTTTCTTCACTTTGCCAGTAAATTTTAAATTTTACATTTCTATCTAATATGTGTCTTTTCTCTTTTCCCTTTGGCCAATAATCATATATCATGAATTAAAGATCCTTACTATCTTTCATAATATATAATGCTACTTTGTATAAAAAAAAATGTTATCGACAATTATTTTCCTCTTAGTTTAATCTTTTGCATTAGAGATATAATCAATTGAGATATCTATTTTCCCAAATTTCAGGTATATGAACTTCTTCAAGAAGTTTGTTACTGATTATGTCTCAAATCTCTTTAAGAGTATTTGACTCTTTAATAGGGCAATTTCATTCATTTGCTTCTTCTTCTTTTTCTTTTGAGGACTTTTGTATTTGGAACTAATTAGCTTATCATGCTTCAAGCATGTTTTAAAGTCATTTGCTATAGAATAAACAAATTGTTTAACTGAGACATCAAACTGAATTGGAGCATTTAAAGCTGATAATATTTATTTGTTCTCTTTAAGTTAATAATCTATTTAGCAATTAATTTGCTATATTATGTAAATCAATCATCTTTTGAACTTTAGGTTCGTATTACTTTGTATGAGAATCAAGATGATTGTATTATCTCTACAGCTATATATTTTCTTACCATAATACATAGTTATATTGTTAGCCTTCCTATGAAGGCTTACCTTTGTGCATTATGGTAGAATGATAGAAAAATATATTGCAAATTCAAAATTCTTTCTATAATTTTTTTTTTTTGATCTAACCAAAGCCAATTATAAAGGAAATTATAATTTATTGGCTTGATGCATACAAGTTGACTATATTTAAAGTAGTATGTCCCATAATTTGAAATAGGAATTGTTGTTCTCTTTAAACAATGATATAGCTAATAATTTAGGGCACTACATAAATTATTTTGCTAAATTATTTCGCATTCAAACATGCTTTAGGATGTTCAACAATATTCTAATTGTCACATGGTAAAAATTTATGATGCAAAATCATCATCTTTTTCATGATATATTATCCTAATAGAATAATATGAAAATAATACTCTTAATTAGATTCCTTAAACAAGTAATTTTGCAAACTCAAAGTTTCAAATTGATAATGAACATATGTAATCATCTACTACTTGAATGTGGTAAAATAAAAAATATTTAGATGGTCCACATGATATAGAAAGCATGAGATTTCACAATTTAACCAATGATAGCTTCACAAGTACTTTGCTTTGAAAACAAGTAAATCACTAGATTCATTAGAGTGAATAAACTTTTGATTCTTCAATAAATAACTACGTAAATCTAAAATTTCTTTTACATCAATATTGACCTAGAATGGCCTAACCAATCATGTTAAATAGATAAGTGACCTTCTGATTTACTATAACCTTATCTCAATTATATTTGTATTTCGTAGTGCATACTGATTAAATGAAAATATAATAAATATTATACATAATATGAGAGAACACAAATTTCAAAAAGATTTCTTAACGTACGGAAAGTATGTAAGCAATTCTCATAATTTCTTTTTATCATTCTTCCACTTCAAATGGTAAGATATACTATTATAACAATTTTAATTGGAATATTTATTTAAGCTTTGTTTAAAGTAAAACTGTTTATCTCTCATTACATTCATTCCAGAGATTAGTATACGAAAATATGCTATATATTTACTTTTGGCAATGGAATATCAAAATCTTTATTAACTATCATATTAATTTCAAGTTATGTGATATCAAAATTTGTATAAACAAAACATTTACTTTATGAAATTGAGTATCAAAATTCTTCATATGCTACCACATTTACTTCAGGGAGTGAATTTTAAGCTTTTAGAAATAAATTGATTTTAATCAATATCTTTATATAGCCACAAATACAAAATAATAAAATATTTTAGACTCCTTCTTATTGGTGCTTTAGGGCTAATAAGGCGTTAAAGTAATTCAAAAGATTGTGGAATTTGTTATTCTTTGGTATTGCAACTTCAGGAGCATATTTGAGAAATATATAATACCAAAAGTAATAAATATTCAATATTAAAAATAAAAAGAGATAGAAAAACTTAGCTAAAATTTTCTCCTTTTCAATTCGAGTCTTGATTTGTTACTAAATTTTCAAAGAGGCGCCTTTGAATTAGGAATCTTATATATACCTAATCTCTCATATAGCTCATTTTGTGAAAATATGATATAGGAAAGAAATAAATTAATCAAATTTTAGTCAAGAATTTCAATAAAGTAAAAATTTTCATAAATTTTGTAAATTTTATATCAATAATTAGAAAAGTATGATATATTTACAATATAGATACTCATTTTTTCTTTTCCAAACCATTAAGTTCAATAAAATATTACAAAAATAATTTCAAGTTTAATTAGGCATGGACAATGTCAGAAGAACCCATAATTGGAAAATATGCAATATAACACATGAAAAAAATCGGCATCATTAACCACTATGTGAATGAACAACCCATGTTTCATTCATTGTAATAATCTATCATCTGTTCTGCATAACCATCCACATTTTATTTCCATTAGATGGAAGATCTACAATTCTCTTTAACACTTGCATAAATATAAAATATTATTTTGTAACTTCCAAATGAAAAGCCACCTAACTACCATTAAAACTTCAAATTAGAATGGAAAGAATTATAAAATATTAATATAAATATTAGAAAACATTTGTCCATCTTTCCATATCATAATTCATCAATACAAATCAAAGTCAAATAGTTTGATTCTTATGAAAAGTAAGCAAATAAAAATTATTCAAATAGATTTTGAAAACAAATATGCATATAATTAGAAATACATGTATGTAAAGATGTTAATAAAGATATAACGCAAATGCACACATATAACCACTCATTTTCACAATATACGTGTATATTTTTATAGAATTTTAATACATTTTGAAAACAAAAAGAATTTAATTAAAGAAAGATTGATTATAATCTAAATGAAATTAAATTTACACTAATGAATTAAAAAACATAAATCATTTTCACCACCCCTGCACATAAGGAAGAAATGCTTCCTAATCAAAGGCCCATGGGGACAATTCATGTCAATTCTATGGCTCATTGGTATTTATAAGATACATTCTCTTAATTAGAAATAATCAAGGATATCACAAATAGCATATTATCAAATAAAAAAAACTGTATAACTAAAACTTTCTCAAATCCAAAGAGCATAAAAAAAATTCTTCTTAATTAAGTACCTAAATGGTAGAGACTCATACTGATAACATTTAATAAAATTGAGAAAGATATAAAACATAAGAAACTTATAGGAATATAATTCTTTCTTCCTTTTTACTTTTTATGACACCATAAACAAAGATATATGAGCCCTATTTATAGGTTTAAAATTATAAGAAAAATCACACAACTAAATATTATAACATTAAGTATAGTAGTAGAGTATTAAAAGAAGTAGGTTATAGGGAAATGTACAAGGAGGGAAAACTCAACCACCTATTATTCAATGGATTCATAATAAGGTGAACCATTTAATGGATTCATGACAATATGAACTATCCATTATTTAATGGATTCATAACAAGATGGAACATTTAATGGATTCATGACAAGGTCAACTATCTATTATTCAATAGATTCATAAATGTCATACTTTTTTCTCAAAATATTTAATTAATGATGAGTCTTTATAATCAATGGTAATGACTTAAAAATTGGAATGCAAGGGCACAATCTCAGTTGATCAAAATAATCATCAAGGGATAGGATGCCTAAGAGTATAAATAGCTTAATCTCATATGATCAAAATGATCATCAAGGCACAAGATGCCTAAGAGCATAAATAGATCAATATGATCAAAATAATCATTAAGGCATAGGATGCCTAAGAGCATAAATAGCTCAATCTTAGATTATCAAAATGATCATCAAGGCACAAGATGCCTAACAGTATAAATAGCTCAATCTTTGATGATAAAAATGATCCTCAGGATACAATGCCTAAAAGCATAAATAACTCAATCTCGAATGATCAAAATGATCATCAACACACAAGATCCCTTTGAGCATAAATAGCTCAATCTCAGATGATCAAAATGATCATCAAGGCACAGGATGCCTAAAAGCATAAATATCTCAATCTTGGATGATTAAAATAATCTCTAAGACACAAGATGCTTAAGAGCATAAACAACTAAATCTTGGATGATCAAAATGATCATCAAGGCACAAGATGCCTAAGAGCATAAATATCTCAATCTTAGATAATCAAAATGATAATCATGGTATAAGATGCCTAAGAGAATAAATAGCTCAATCCTAGATAATCAAAGTAATCATCAAGCCTAAAAGCATAAAATAGCCTAAACTTAAACAATCAAACCTATGGATGACAAATTAGAATAATCAAAATGACTGTCAAAATGAAAATAAATTTTAGGTTTCTTATCAAATATTAATGAAATAAAATCTTATATCATAAGTGTGTAATTGTTAACAATAAAAGTGGTTAGCGAACCAATTGGAATCCAAGAAATCGAATAATAAAAAAAATAAATGCATATAAAAACTATCAAATGCATAATCTAAAACTTAAACAAATATCCCAGTTGAAGTTAAAAAAATATATGTCCAAAAGTGAATGTTTGTCAAATGTCCATCTAAAGTTACAAGAGGGCTCTGCTGTCTTTTCCATTTTACCACCAACCTGGTCATTAGATTTATCTTTAGTAACTGTATGGCTTAGTTAATTAATAATAAAATCAACAACTTCATGAGGAACTTTTTGGGCAATAATGTCAATAACTTCATTTTCTTTAGAATCTAGTCAAGGCTTAGCCTCATAAGCTAGCTCGAGCTCTTTAGTGATTTTTGAAGTGTCACACCTCAAATTTGGAGCACAATTAGTGTAGGAAGACATCCAATGGTGTCTTCTTACAAATTTCACATTGCACAATTCAAATAAGATTTGTCTAATCAACATTATCATGGTGAATTTTTCATAAAGACTTAAAAGAAAACAATTTGCTCGAGAGTTTGCAAAACACTTTTATTTATATACTTTTAAAAAATTTTATAAAAATCAAGTAGAGTTTCCTTTATTTTTTAGATATTTAATAAAATCACATGCCTACACTTCAACCCATACACACACACACACACACATCAACTATAACTCAACATCTAACATAACAATTGTACATATGCAAATACTAACACCACCTATAACAATTTCAAGACACATATAATTCAAACTGTTCCAACTGTCAAATGTTCCTCTAAGGTTTACATCTTCAATCTCCAGCAATTGATCATGTAACCTAAAACAAGTTTTTTTTTTTTTAAAGGAGAAGACAACATAATGAGTTTCAAAGAAACCCTATGAATAAATCATTTACACCTAGGCATATCCTCTCAATATGATTAAAGAACAACTATCCTTTCTCATGTTTCAAATGCACATATTCACTTGAAAAATGCTATCAGTTATAGAATTATGGTATATTTATAAAGTAAAATAGTAACAAAACACAATGGAATAAAATAAGATGGAATAGACAATGACCCAAAGTAAGTGGGATAAGGCATATGTATAATTAACATGGAAGTTTAATCACAAATATGCACGGGCAACTAACAATTTATATCTTCACGTAACTCTTTAGCATTGAGGAAAATAATTATTTTACCTTAAACAATTATTCTCAAAGAGTGTTAGGTTTCAAACTGGTAAAAGTAGGATCCAGAGGCAACTTTCTTTGAGTAACCCCTAATGATTCCATGAATATATTCAATAATCATCTCTCATTACTTATTTTGCCTTATCTCTCCATCATGTTAAGTGGTCATATCTAATGTGATCCCAAGTGCACTTAGAGGTTTGACAAGAAACTTCCCAAGGATCCTATCTTTTCTTTACCATTCACAAGTGGCTTATATACTTTCACAATTTTTCAAAGAAAAGATATACACTATTAACATATATTTTGGTAAGATATAAAGCAAGAGCATAAGATGAATTCTTTTTCTCTTAAACCGCATTTTCAACTTGAAACATTAATGCCACACTCCTTTCAAATATTATTATCTAGTATGATTCCAATATAAAGATCAATTGAATTTTATAAGGTAATTTGCCTTGGTACTAAAGAACCCCACCATGTCGTTCATAGTATAAATTTAAGTAAAGGAATGAGTCATCTACTTATAAAACAAATATTCAACACTTGTAAGACACATATATTTTCATATGCCTACACAATTCGGCCCAACATATATGATTTTACTCTTTCTAGTAATTATCTGGTGATTGTAAGAAAATCTTTAACTTTATCTGTCTCACGAATGCTTTCCTTGATGGTTTTGTCCATGCTATATTTCATAGTGATTAAGTAGATTTTGTTAGAATATGCCCACCTCTCATATTTTGCCACATCAGCAATGGTAGAATTCTCAGTGGGCTTTGGAGGGTCATCCTCAGTGTGAGCAACATCCACAGTTGAAACAGTCAGAAATAATTTCAAAGACTCAACCTAATCATCATAATTGGTCCCATCCAATTTTGTCAATGTATTCATTTGCATGGGTAAAGTTGGAAAAGTGACAATTAAGGGAGATTTTATGTCGAGCATATACACAATGAGCAAATATCCACAAGTGAACCATTTCATATATAATAATCTGGCCTAAGGGTCCCGAATTATCATATATGTGAAGATTCCATAACATCAAAATCATATATCCTTAAAGCTAATACCGATAGGATATGGAGAACTCTAAAGACATAATTTCAATGCATGTCACAAATCATTAGGAATTATATCAATAAGGACAAACTGATAGGGTAAGTGCATTATTAACATAATTTCTAATGCAATAACATTATTAACAATATAACACTTTAATACAATTGGTCCCACAAAGGCGAGATCACAATTATACAAAGTGTCGTAACATTGGTTTTAGCCCAAAACAACTCTCGGGATTATCTTAAATAATTATCAAACCTTATATAATAACACATTCACATATTACTATAAAAAATTATTTAATAAATCAAATTATGTCAAATTCAAGAGTATAAAAAATATATAACAAGCCATAAATGATTTTAAATACACACAAAAAAATAGCAGGTTTCAAATCAATTAATACCATAAATTTTACAAATTTTAAATGTCATAAAATTAATAATAAATATTTTTGAAAATAAAAAATTAATTAAAAAATTTCCAAAATATAAAAGATACCATGTGGAGCACACTGGAAAAAACGACGCATCAAAATGACATGCAGGTGTGCCGTACATGCCCACACACGCCTCCACTATGCATGGGCTTCGCTTGAGGAAGCTTTTCATCTTCCTCCTCTGGCCGAGTCACACAAACCCATTTTCAAACCCAAAAATGTTGCAACTGGGTCATCACCATTTCTCCTCTGTTTCTCAACTAAGTTATGCAAATTTGGTGTCATTGAAACCATAATCCTATAATCTACAATAGCCCTCTATTAATTTTAGAAATTATGTACTAAACACACAAAAAAAAAGGCTTTCCAATTCAATACAACGGTAGTTTTACGATTTTTCCCTCAATTTATCTCTCAATTCTCAATGAAAATCAGATATTTTGGTCCCATTGGATTCATAATCTTAAGATCTACAAAAGCCCTCAAAGAAATTTTTTGCAATTAGGAACAAAAAATGTGAAAATTTTGAAGTTGAAATCCACAAGGCTATTCGATTATCATCCTTCTTCTTTTTTTTTTTTATTGTAAGAAAATTTATAAGAAAACATTCTAATCCTCAACACATGGCATGTAAAAAATAGATTATGAAATTGAGGTTTAGAATTTCCCAAAAATACCAGGAAAAGTGGCAGATGATGAACCTATCCTTGATCTTGATTCCTACAATGCAGAAGGGAGAATGACTATTCCTATTCCACTTTAGTTCTTTCTGTAATAGCTTTGATAGGAAAACTGTACACTGATTAGTGGAAAGGAATAAGGGACTTTCCCTATGTATATATAGAGATGGGTCAAGCCTACCCATCATGGTAAGCCCAAACACAGGGCCCAATATCCACTTATGAGCAGCGCAAATAATAAGCCATCAATATTGATCACAACTAATTGGGCTTAATTATTATATGCTCAAAATTATGTGACATCCAATTAATCTGGGTTTTATTAAATTCTATATAGATATTATTGAATTATGTCAGTCCACATACAATCTAACATAATTCAATAACAAATAACAAAAATAAAACAAAACCTCTAGATTAATTAACAATATGTGGCTACAACAGGATATCATATTGAGCCTGTACTCTCATCAAAAAGGTTCAAGATAGGTACACAAGCACCTCAATGATGCAAAAAATCATGCTTAAAAGAGCACTAATATCATGCATGCTAGATATCCATGACCCGGTAACTTAACACAATAGCTCAATGGTCTAATATGGATATATAAGCATCTCAACAATGCAAAAAATCATACTTGAATGAGTAATGATTTTATACATATAAGATACTTATAATCTGGTGACCCGACATGAGTGTGGATATGTGAAAGGGAAATACACAACAAAATAGCATGCTAAAATGTGATTAATGTGCAATTTCCCAATAAATTTCGCCCTAGCATCCGTCCAAGATGCCATATGATATTCAACAATATATCTCAACACAAAATAAGATTGGGTCTAGAATGTCTCTATAATATGCCATAACACAAAACTGTGCAGTATAATAACAAAAATAACAATAATATATGGCAATCACAAAATAGTAACATATTTATTCAAAATGTGAATTACAAGTCATGAGACATAATCTCAAAATATAATGTTGCCATAAATTGATACAACAGACTCCCACTAATCCATAATATCAAAAGATCTCACTAAACCCATATGGATTATATGATTTACAAAGACTTTAACAATTAAGCCTTTAGTTAGGGGATCTGCTAACATAAGTTTTGTAGGGATATGCTCGACATGAGTTTGGAACTCTTGAATCTTCTCTCTAAGAAACATATACTTTGTATCAAAATGCTTTGAGCGCTTAGAGCTTCTGCTATTTTGAGAGAAGCACACCACAACAGAGTTATCACAATATATGGTCAAAGGTCTAGAGATACTCTTCACAACCTGAAATTTTGTAATCAAATTCCTCAACCATATTGCGTGACAAGTAGCTCGTAACAAGGTATATACTCTGCTTCTATGGTCAAAATAGTTGTAAGTGTCTGCTTAGCACTTTTCCATGATACAGCTCCTTCGACTAACATGAATATATACCCTGATGTGGACTTATGATCATCTAGGCAACCACTATAGTCAGAGTCAGAATAGCCCACTATCTCAAGGGGATCCACTTTTCTATAAGTGAGCATATAGTCTTTGGTCCCCTGCATGTGCCACATAACTCATTTTGTAGTTTGCCAATGTGCCATGCCAAGTTTACTTAAGTATCTCCCAAGTACACTAATAACAAAAGCAATATTAGGACATATACAAACTTGAGCATACATAAGGTTGCCAATAGCAAAAGCATATGGGACCTTTTCCATATCTACAATTTCTTTGTCATTCTTTAGACATTGGGTATTAAAGAGTCTTTCACCCTTTTGAATGGGTGCAGTACAAGGATTGCAAGACTTCATATTGAATCTATTCAAAATTCTTTCAGTATAGCCCTTTTAAGACAAGTCAAGAATACCACGTGATCTGTCACGGTGAATCTCAATACCTAATACAAAAAAGGCATCATCAAGATCTTTCATGTCAAAATGTATTGTCAACAATTACTTAGTCTCAAATAGAAGATTTATATCATTACTGGCCAAAAGAATGTCTTCAACATATAACACAAGAATAATAAATTTACTCTCACTATTCTTCAAGTAAATGCATTGATCAACTACATTTTCTTTAAAACCAAGAGAGCAAATAACATTGTCAAACTTTAGATACCATTGCCTGGAAGCCTGTTTCAATCCATAAATGGATCTTCTCAATTTACACACCATATGTTTCTTGTCATTTTCAACAAAGCCAGGTTGATCCATATACACATCCTCATATAAATCACCATTTAGAAAGGCAGTTTTAACATCCATCTAATGGAGCTCCAAATCAAAATAAGTAACTAATGCCATCACAACTCAAAAGGAGTCTTTAGTGGATACTGGAGAGAAAGTCTCCTTATAATCAATGCCTTCCCTCTGATTATATCCTTTAGCCACAAGCCTGGCCTTATATCTCTTAATTGCCCTTTTTGCATCATGCTTGGTCTTAAAGTCCCATTTATAACCCACAATTTTGCAGCTTATAGGTAACTCCACCAATTCCCAAACATTATTCTTCCTTATAAAAGCCAATTCATCCTCCATGGCAGCCAACCATTGTAAGCGATCAAAACTGGACATAGCCTTATGGAAGGAAATAGGATCAGAGTCCTTTACTGAATTAAATCCATGCTCCTATAGATATATGAAATAATCTTTGTATCTAGAAGACTTTGTAGGTTTAGGAACTCTCTCAAATCTTCTAAGTGGAGCCACAACAATATGTAGACTTGGTACATTATTCTCAACTTATTGAAAGATATTAGTATTATCAACAGGATTAACAACATCATTACAAATCAATGGAGAAACCATTGTTTCTGAAATAGGGACAACTAGTGTCGGAACAACAACACGCTCCTCCCTGAATTCAATACTGCGTGGTTCCTGAGCTACACCTTGCTCTAAGTCCCTTTCAAAATAGGTAGCTCGATTAGACTTAATAACTTGGGTAGTATGAGAAGAGCAATAGAATCTTGAACCCCTTGAATTAGTGCAGTAGCCAATAAAGAATCCACTAACAGATATTGGATCAAGTTTCTTCAACTGTGGATTATATGGCCTTACCTCTGCCTTATATCCCTAAACATGAAAATGCTTCAAATTAGGCTTCTTACTAGTCAACAGCTTATAAGGAGTGCTTGGTACTGACTTACTTGGAACATGATTTAAAATATAAGCTGCGGTCTTTAATGCATCTCCCCACAAAAATTCTAGAAGGGAACAATGAATAAGCATACATATCACCATATCCAGAAGAGTATGGTTCCTCCTTTCTGCAACTCCATTCTATTGAGGAGTGCTAGGCGTGGTGTACTAGGCTTCAATACCACATTCCTGTAAGAACCTGGTAAATAGTCCAGGATTTCTGT
Organism: Saraca asoca; assembly: GCA_026873985.1. Lineage (NCBI taxonomy): Eukaryota > Viridiplantae > Streptophyta > Magnoliopsida > Fabales > Fabaceae > Saraca > Saraca asoca. The sequence continues at coordinate 18,484 of JANHAO010002566.1, forward strand.
CTATTTTATCAAACCTACCATAAAATTTACCACCTCTATCAGACCTTACACATTTAATCTATTTGCCACATTTCAATTCAACAAAGGCCTTCAATGCTTTAAACGCATCCAAGGACTCAAATTTCTCATGCAATAAATCAACCCAACTATATCTAGAGAAATCATCAATGAAGGTGATGAAATATCTAAACCCTCCTAGAGCAACAGGAGTAAAGAGTCCACAAATATCAGTAGGAATCAACTGCAAAGGTGCTTCACTCCTGGTAAGCCCACTCTTCCTGGCTCCAGTTGTTAATTTCCCTCTCACACAGTCGACACAAGTGCCAAAGTCAGAGAAGTCCAGATCATGTAGAATATTCTCCTTAATCAATCTCTCCATTCTCTCCCTGAATATATGACCCAAATGTTCGTGCCATAACATGGAAGAGTTTTCAGCAACTCTACCATGTTTATTCCTAAGAATAGCATTAACGTCTGAATATTATCGATCAATAGAGCATAGATTAACATGCAACATGTACAAACCATTAGATAAAACATCAGAACTAACAAAAGCCAAAACGTAATATAAAGATACACTTTTATTACTAAAATGAAACGAGTAACCACTACTGTCCAAAATAGAAATAGAAACCAAATTCCTTCTCATGAAGGGTACATAAACAATATCTTTTAAAACTAATTCATGTCCAATACATAATTTTAGGGATACTACTCCTATATATTCAACCTTAACACTGACGTCATTCTCAATTGTAATCAGCAACTCATCATCATTTGGCCTATGTTAGCTTTTGAATTTCTTTCTTCTTCTTAAGCCAACTCTTGAATTTTATACAATCAGTTTGCTTATGCCCAGAAGCTTTGCAAAACTTACATTTCCTATTAAAAGAGTATTTTGACTTTGCATCAAGAGATTCACTAGAGTGTTATCCAGAGGGAAGATGTTTGGGCTTGTCAACAACATTCAAACAATCCTCCTAACTACAGAGTAGCACCACGATAAAAAGATAGATTAGAATCAATGAAGAGAAGTGAAAGGGTTGGTGAAAGTCAAAGAAGAGGGAAGGTGGTCTGGGTTTCAGGCTCTGTATCTTGAGGGGCTGAAATCTGTCATCAAGTTGTTGACAGGATGGAAAGAAGTCGACGACGACACGATAAAGCAGAACGATGGCGGTAGGGTCGATGAAGAGCAGAGCTACGGCTTGCTTTCTTCTTGGATCTCACGAGTCTGATGAGAAAAGAAAAATAAAGGAAACTAGGTTTGTTGTTGTTTTCTTTTTTTTTTTTTTTTAAGAAAGAAGGCTAGAAATAATAAATAGAAGAAGGAAAAAAAGTTATATGTACTTCTTTAATCCTCAATCTTTAATTTGACGCACTTGAAACATAGGTTTATAATTTATTCATAAATAAAACTTAGATATAATTTACGTTCATTAATTACTCATTATACAAAAGTAAAAAATTTATAAATACGTCCTTTACATCTTTGAGACTTAATTACATAAATTTTTATTAAACTTCAGAATTTTTAGAACTTAGATACCCTCATAAAGTAAACTACTTGACCATTTGATAATCAAAGCAAGTAATATTTTAAAACATCTAAGATACTGTAAATATTAAATAAGTTTACCTAGTTCCTAGATCAATCACTTATTAATATTTCCTTAAAATACATTTTACAAACACTATCTTGTCTTGAATATTCTTAGACAATATGATTTTATAAAAAAGAATTTTTATGAAAATCATTCCTAGGCGATTTGGGTATTACACGAAGCATCCCTATTGATATTGATCTTGGAGAAATTAAAGTCCTTGGTAAAGAGATACACTTGGTCAAGAGCTAAGTTAAAACTGTCTATGAATGTATCGCCAGTAATTTTGTGAAGATCTTTAAGCTCTTTGACCTTCTCTTCCAACTCCATGACCTTATTCAATAGTTCGCCATCCTTTTCATCAAGCTTTTTTCGAGGTTGTTGCCAGAAAATTCCAACAACTTGCACTTAGATCTTAAACCTTTCAAGGAAAGATGGCAAACCAAAAATTTCTTCTTATGGCTTTTGGATAAATCATTCCACTTCTGAGTTTTGGCCTTTATAGTGTCGACCTCTTTCCAATGCTACTCGAGCATTTGTTCATTTTTCTTCTATAAAATGATGCTTCATTAGCGTGTGCAATTAGCTACTCTTTATGTTTCCAAAATACTTTTGAGTTGCTTGCAGAAGTTAGCTAGCAAATCATTTTGCATTTTGATTAGTTTGTCTTTCTCAGAAATTTTGTTGCAACATTCCTCCAAAATTTTACAGGCATTCTCTAAATCCAAAGCTAGCCAATCTTGACAGCTGAAATTCCAACCTTTATGCTCATCATGGAATCTGGATAGCTCTCAAACATTGTGCTCTAAGGCCATCTTGTAAGTGGCTTGCCTCAATTGTTGACCGACTAATAGACTTAAAAAGTTCTGAGGATCTTCGATTGCAGTTCTAAGCATATCTCAATCCTTTTTGAAGAAAATTTGATTGCTATCCTACAGTATATTCTACTCCATATAGAACAAGGAATTGAATTTGTTCTTTCCAGAAGAATTTTCCAAAGCATTGACCGGTATATTTCCTTCAAAGTTGATTTTGACATCTTATATCCTTCTAACATTTCTCGAACTGAGACATGATCAGTTGTCACAAGCAGAGATAAGTGATGACCAAATGATCAGAAACAACTACTCATCTTGCTTATTTAACCAATAAGGGGAGCCATTTTTCTTGTTTGACACCCTAGAATATGATTCCTTCTACAAGTGAAAGCTGGAATGAGGGTTTGCGAATAAGGGCCTGACTGGTCCTTTGAGTAAAGTATATCTAGGTATCTGATCCTTTTTTTGAGTAGCTGAAGAAGTAGAAGAACACTTATTTCTTTAAAAACAGCTTCAAATAGTTGTAAAAAGGCGCCAGCATTGAAAGTAAGTTGGCTGAGGTACACATTCATATACCTCAGGATCTTTTACTGGAAGTAGGTGAAAAAACACCAACATGATTCATTATAAAACCATTAAACATGAAAAAGTAAGTGTTATTATGACCATAAAATGTATCATTCTCCTCAGCTACTTTGAAGATCAAGTTTGGATGCTTGTCTTCATGATAATATTTGCTTCAAAGCCTATCAAGTGTATCTGGCTCTGTCCAGGGAAGAATGACTATTATACTAAGTACTTCAACATTGACCCAATCTCGAGAGTTGAGTTTAGATCGGTTGATGAATTGAATAGTATCTTGAATAAGGTTGGCTTTGGACCTACAATCGAAGGGTCCAGCCTGGTCTGCGAAATTGGTGCTCACCGGACTTGCTATTGAAATCGGTTTAGGATTTAATAGGAGGCTCCGACACTTACGAGGGACGAAGGGGATTATAGAGGAAGTAGAAGCTTCTAAATCACAAGATCATGAATCTAGCATATGATCAATAAAGGGGTCGTGCTTGAATGATTTTCTCCAAATATGAAAAATTAAATTGAAATGCAAAAACAAATAGTGTAACAAGAATGTATTTTGAAAATCAAATTTTGACAAGGCCTATATAAGAAGTTAAAAACACTGTTTATTCTACATATGCAAGCCTTTCATCAAATACTTGACAGACAACCAGTAGAATTGGGAGCTCGGTATAACAATAGCTCGTTTAACAACCAATGAGCCAGATAGTCAACCTTAGAGAGCAACAACAACATCATCATAGTGAGGCGGAAATTAAAGCACAGTAACAAAGTGGAAAATGAAGTAACTGTACTTACAAAGGCAGGCGACGGGATAAGGTTCTGTGTGAAGACTTTAATTAGAGCCGAATGTTAAGGCCGCTAAGATTAAGAATGCGATGATTATGGTATTATTGTCTCTAGTCTCTTTGCTGTTGGGCGCAAGGTTCATTGCAGTAATGGTTGAGAGTCTAGAATGTCAAAAAGGCGTGTTTAAGTTCAGGATAATTTAACATGTATATGTGTGTGTAATATAACAAAGGGAAAACATTTGATTGAAATTTTGTTGATTATAAATGGTCTAGCCTTCGGGGAGGGAAAAGTGATAAATACAAATTAATAAACTTATCATCCCTATATATGTCATATGCACAAAGATTCCACATCTATCACATGAGTCATTATAAAAGAAGTCAATTAATGGTGATTATCCTGTTAACTTGATTCAAAAGGATCACTTTCTCCTCCAGATTCTATAAATATATCAAGTACACTCACTGCAATTAGATTTTAAACATTTGTTCTCATCGTTAGAATGTGTATTAACTTAAATTTCAAAAGAATCCTAATAGTCTTCATCTCTTAAAACTTCCTTACAAGTAATTCTGATCATGTTACTTATTGTGTCTATCATGGTGTTATGATATAAACAGAATGTTCTCTTTGGTAAATTCAACACCAATCTCTGATCATACTTATATCCATGTATAATGGATATATGAGCATGCTTAATTGCTCACTACATATTGTGTTTGTCATATGTCAAGATTCAAATGAACTTAGACGAAGGATTTAGGGTGAATATGAATTAAACAAAAGTATGGAAACTCAAGTAATAAATTTGGGTTTCCAGATTAGAATCATTATTGAATTATTCATATCATCTTTTATTGCAAAAATATGTTTTTGTGAAAGATAAATTATGAAATTATGGTTCATCGTTATTACAATTAATAAAGAGTGGTCGTTGTGAGACAATCATACAATTCAAAGGAATTTACAATTATGAAAATACTCACAAGTCATAATAACAATATTAGAATCGTAAGTGAAGTCTGCCTTTTGTATATTTAGTATTTCTCCCCTTAATTAGAATTGTGAGACCTTGTGAGTCGTATAATTTTGTCGTTAATTAACATTATTCAAAATCGTCAATATTGTAGCAACATAACCATTTTTCATATGGATTTAACATCGAAAAAATAATTAACGCATGCCCATATAATTTATAAAAAAATTTATTTCATATATCGTCGATGTAAATATATTTACACCAATGATGTATGAATTTTTGCCATATATCTATATTGGAACTAAGTAAGTCATTTCAATGCAACATAATTTATATTTAGGTTAATGATGGATCAAGGACTCGAACGGTAGAGAGCCAAAATTCAAGTCATAAAAGTCAAAAGTGAAATCACATTATAAATATTAAATAAAATTTTAATAATATAATTAAAATGAGAATACGATCACAGTATGTATTTAAAATTTTCATGTTTCTATGAAATTGACACAAAAGTTATATTTATATACAAAATCTTACAAATTTTTTACAAAAAATTACAATTCTATATAGATTCTATGTGTAACAAATATATATAAAAAAATTATAAATTTATAACTAAAGTTTCATAAAAATTATTTAAAATTTTTTAACATTTATTCAGTGAAAAAATTATCAAAAATATGAAGATCTTTTACTAAAGTTAATACTATGCATTGATATAATTTATTTTTCTAGATACGTGTTGAAACATAATTCTTATAATAAAATTTTAGACAAATAAAAATTCTTACATAAAGATTAAAATTATAATAACATATAAAAAAGGTATAGAGATACACTAGAACTTTAAATAATATAATGTTATAAAAAAATATGTATTAAAGACGAGTAACATAACAGTTTATAAAATATAAAATATTAACGAAAAAGATATCTTATAAATTCTATAATTATCAATTAAAAATAGTTTTTTTTTATCAAAGAGAAATCTAACACAATAAAATATATAGAGAAATATGTATATATATATATATAGAGAGAGAGAGAGAGAGAGAGAGAGAGAGAGAGAGAGAGAGAGAGAGACGTAGATCAATAGCCACCCTCGCCCCCTTAATTCGTATGGCTTAAGTCGCGTGAAATCCAAGCCATATCCTGAGATAAGCCAGTAGAAGCAGAAGGAATCGGCAAAGCCACATGTAGCAATTACGCGGAAAAGACCTTTGTTCTTTGAAGTCAGAAACTAAGATAACAAAACTTGATTCCGATACATTGCAAGCTTGAATGCAATGAATTGTTCAAATTATTATTTGGATTTCGTATAGATTTTTTATATTAAATATGGTGTATAATTTGAATTTTTATTGTTAATATGGTAACTATTTTGAATTGAACATGTATAATGGAACGTACAAGTTTTTAGAGAATTGTGCGTTAAAATAATTTTTTGCTACAAACTCATGCAATAACAATAATATTTATGTGGATTTTTGTTCCATGCACAACCGTTGTTGTTAGATTTGCACCAACGATGCATGAGCTTCCACCATGTGTCCATATTATAATTTTTATAAGTTGAGGGAGGTTGCTCCATTCTAAGGTACGAATCTAAATTATGATGCAGTTGCATTGTAATTAATAAAATTATAAACAAATATAGTCAAATATGGTCATTGTGGAATAAAATTATTATTGCAAAACCAAAAGCAATAGTAATATTGTGCTAAAAATTATTACTATGGAAAGCAATTTAGAATTATATCCTAAGTCAAGGCATGTCACTAGTTTCTTTAAGAGCTTCCAATGAGAAAGAACTTAATCAAGAAAAATTCAATTTATGAGAGATTCATATATTCAATTTACAAATTGATCACCGATATTTAAATATTATTCCTTTTTTGATTGTCTAGTCAAGAATTACTTAGACACTAGAATAATCCTTATTATTCTTCTCTAATTCATTCATTCAAGCCCAGTATCCAAATTAAATCTTATTATCAATTGATTCAGTATTGAGCAATTCTAGTCAGAGTAATAATAACAATATGAATAGGAAAAGGTTAAGACTGAATAGCAATATAACACCAACACAAATCATTTAATTTATCATATATTTTGCTTAGGCATTAAATGAAAATTGGGATCCTAATCATTAATACCTAATTACTACCTACACTAAACTCTTATAACAATTATGGATTATGAAATTTAGCTAGCAAATAATCACTCAGACAATCAACTAATGAACCCTATTAGAAAATCATCTCATATAATCATAAATCAATAAAAATAAAGAAACAATAAACAATTAAATTAAAAATAACTTAGCAAAACAAATCTAGTCTCGCAAGTGTAATAGATTGAAGCAAAATTCCCTTGAATTGAAAAATGAGTTTAGCAACTCATTATAAAGAAAATAAAACTTGAAGAAGAAGAAACATCCTAAGAGAGATTGTATTATTCTACCCAAGGGAGCTCCTAATCTAATTATATAAAACAAATAATATTAAAATAATATCAAAATAATTTCTTTTGGGTTAAGGCATGATTGATTTGCAATGTCTTCAACATCTCCTCAACTTCCTTCATGTTCTAGTTCTATATTTCTTCTCTATTAGAATTAGCCTATAGAGTTTTAAGTCAAGATTTGATTATCAAAACTTTTGTATTAATATTACATTTTTCCCCAATAACCTTGTTGATTTAGTAACCACTAAATTTGACAAATCTTGATTTTTAAGATCTGCCAATGAGAAAACAAGTGACCGAAGTTAGGCTTTCGGAGAGCACTCCAACAATCAAGTTAATAATCTTGTAAGAAAAGATAAAAAAAAATGAAAACGAAGAGTCAAGACCCCCTATTAAGAGTGCATAGCTTGATTTATATAAAAGAATAGTGTATAAATTAGTGTTTTGGGGTGAAATCCATTCGATCGGTTCTCAACTCAATCAAACCCAATTGAACGGTCATGACCCAAAGTGATTTTTTAGACTACTACCATCCAATGGTCTATTTGTTACATATTGTTGTAGGTTGTCTTATTGTATCTGTATATGTTTAATTGTCTTCTAGACTAGCCAACCAGTCATAGTCTAAGATACATTTATTTCAGGCTATGTCATTTGTCCCCCTTTTCCCCCAAGCAATGTTTGTTGAACATTTGTTAGGAGATTATTAAGCTTGATTATAGTTATGCAACTGGAATTCTAAGAGTTTTTAATAGTTTGAGTATCAATCATTCCTTCTTTGGGGCTTGCAACGATTCAACTATATGCTTATAGATAAAAATCTAAAGTTCGAATTTGCTTAAGGTTAGTATAAGATCGAGAAGCTGTTCGGGGTTTGATTTAATGTTGAGGGGTCACTTAACCTAAATCTGATATTAAATGAGTCATTTGGCCAGATTTAATGTCAATAAGGAGCCTCTCAAGTAAGATTTAATGTTGACGAGGTCACTCAACTTGCACTTGATATTGAAGGAGTTGTTCGAGCACTTTTAATACCAAGAAAACTACTTAGGTTTGACATAATTACTGAGAGAACTGCTTAGGTGTTTTTAGTATCAAGGGAATTGCTTGGGTTTGATATAGTTGTTGATGAAATTGCTTAGATTTGATATAGTATCGAGGGAGCTACTCATTGACTTAATGTCAAAAGGACTGCTTAAATCTAACTTAATGACAAAAGAGCTACTCAAGCTTGATATGGCACCGAGGGGACTACTTGGATTTGACTTAACATCAAGGGAACTGCTCAAGCTTGATATGGCATCAAGGAGATTGCTTGAATTTGACTTAATGCCAAGGGAACTACTCAGGCCTGATATGGTACCAAGGGGACTGCTCGAATTTGACTTAATGCCCAACAGGATGCTCAGATTTGATATGGCAGTGAGGAAATTGCTGAAATTTAACTTGATGATGAGGAAGCTACTCAGGCTTGATATAGCACCAAGGGGATTGCTTGGATTTGACTTAATGTCGAAGGAGCTACTGAGCTAGAGGGCTACTTGGATTTGACTTAATGCCGAGGGAGCTACTCAGGCTTCATATGGAGGTCATGGCTCAATCTTTATAATTTTCTGTTATTTTTTGCTATTTTCTGCTCTTTCTTTTATAGATCTGATATGTAGTTCACTTTTTTGAATCTTCTATCACTTTTTAGTTTTTTTAGATTTTTGGCTTTTATGGGCTCCTTTTGCTTAAGTCAATCGATCTTAGGCAAGAGAACATACATAGTGAATAAAGCTAGCTATGTTTAACGATGTTAGAATCGCCAAGCATACTCTAATGTTTAAATCAATAATCATTCAAGAGAAGCATAAATTAGTGTGTATCTTAGAGAGAGGGATGGTACCTATTGTGTTTTTTATTGGCAAATCTATAACTTTGGGGTGACTAACAACCAATTGATCAGCTTTCACATGTACTTGTTTTTTTGTTGATCATTGTGGGTTCTTCGATTCTTTAATTTTTGTCAACCATGTATCACACTTTTAATATATAAGTTTCAAGAAGTGTCAAAACTTTCTTATAGATCAAAGAATCGATCACCTTTTTGAGTTTCTAGGTTAATCAACCAATGTCACTACAAGAAAAAATCAAATTTTCAATGAAAAAAATCCGTTGGAATTTTAGCTAAATCCGTTGGAATCAAGCACTCCAACAGAAATTCTAACGGATTTAATTCCGTTAGAAAACCTGTCGTTGGAATTAGAAATTTCCACGGCAATTCCAACGGTCAATTCCAACAGATAAATATTACCACGGACATTCCAACGGATTAAATCCGTTGGAATACGAATTGGGGACAAATTTCACGCATTGATTCAAACGAAAATTCCAACGGACAATATCCGTTGGAATTATTATTGTCCGCGGGAAAAAAATTCCAACGGATTTGTCCGTTGGAATATTCCATTGATTTTTTATTTTTTTTAATAATAAATAATATTTTTAATTGATCGAATAAATAATATTTAATATTTTTTATATAATAAATAATTTTATATAAAATTAAAAATAATAATAAATGGAAAAAGAAAAAAAATAATAATTAATTTTAATTTTATATACTACCCAATTTAATAAACAGCACAGAAAATAAAAAAAATAGCAGCAAATAAT
>JANHAO010002567.1:0-28293 GCA_026873985.1 Saraca asoca
TTTTTAACATTCCCAGGAAATATGATTCCCAGGAAACATGATTCCCAGGAATGAAAAAAAAATCTGTGTACCAAACGCCCCCTTAGATTAATTGTACATTGATAAAAGAGTTCTGTTGGTCAGCTGTGTTGATTCGACTGGGCGTCTAAATGGTCTTGTGGTGTTGTTGGGTGATCTCATAACTGGGCCCGGTTAACAAATGTTTCTTTTTTTTTTTTTAATCATTTCTTAAAAATTTATGGACAATTCGTTTAAGATGAAAAAAAAACTCTGTAGAAGTAACGGTTTTTAATATTCGACAAGATGAGTGACAGGGGTTAGGTTTTCCGATAGAGTGAGAAAACATAAAAATGGAGGGAAGACCGAGGAGATGTTAAATTGGTGGGAATGGCCAAGACGGGATGAGGAAGCTCTGTTGTATTTATAGCTCCAGCAACTACAGAGGAAGTGAGATCACAGAGGGAGTCAGTTCACTATGAGTAATCCTTCCATTTCCTTCAGGTTTGCGATTTTCCTCTCATTTTCTCTTACTGCGTCTTCATCTTTGCCACTACTATTCTTTTCCAAACATTCTTCTCCACCTTCACCTTCCATCCCCAAAGCCACTCCTTCTGACTTGTTCTCTCTGCTGGGTCCCAAACCACAATCCTTGGCTGTTAATCCCATCGTAGCCAAAGAACTTAAATCATGCTTGAAATTTCTCGTACCTTTTACTCCAACTACTGTCAGAATGGAGCCTTGTCCGCGTTATGGGCGACGCCAATTGGGTTTCACTAAAGTCACCGGCACGAGTCAAAGAGAGCAAGATGAGCTAATTTGGTGGCCGCCGGAGCCGGTTTTGGAGCTGGCTCGCTTTGCATTCGATTCTGGTGGTGATCCGGCAGCTATTCAACGTCTTCTTGATCCAACCATGATTCCTGTGAGTTTATTGTTATAGCCTATTAGGAATTAATCATTTCATGGGATGTGCTAGTATGATGGGTTAGCAATGAGGTTATCGTTATCTGAAAGTCGTGGATGATGTTGAAGTCCAACAGCAACACTGTTAGATGAATGCTGGGAAATGCCTAAGTACGCCTCGGTCACCAAAAAGAAAATGGATGTGAACTTAGCTAACATTACTCATAACTATAAGTGAATTTTAGGGATGTTACATTGCTTTGTAGAACTTGTGTGAATGCCACAAACGCTTTTGCCAGAATTAATTAATAATTGCTTCTTTTGACTTTGATTGTCACTTTGTTGAGATTTTTAGATGTTCAGTCAAAAAAGACCCACAGGATTAATTACGTTAGTAATTTAATTACACAGTTAATTTGCAGGATCTGTTTCAATTGTCTATGCTATGCTCTTGATCACATTGGAGATTGCTGTGTTTTTTAGAGTATGTGGGAAATTTTACTTGGTAGGATAATGGCTTAGTGTTGTAACAGGTACCTGATACTGAAGGACCTGAGGGTGACCGCTGTCAGCTCACTAGAACACCATATGGCAGACGCTTTGTCAGTGAGGTTTGTGGAATATTAACTCCTTGCTTTTTTGGAAAAAAAGAAGAAAAAGAGAAAGGAGTTAATACCGATGTTTGCATAGCTTTGTTAAATTGCAGGACTTGAACAAGTATCTAAAATTTTTGTTTGAACTAATTGTTGCTCGAGGTCCAACCATTGGGTTGGATGTATCATTGAACCGCTATGATCTCTTCCATGGTCACCTTTTTCTAGCTGTAGACTCTGGAAGACTTGGTATCCTGTAAGTAGATATCTCAGTAAGTCATCTATATTTTTTCCCTCTGAAGATGAATTTATCTTGTAGGCAGATTCCTTCAATGTCAGATCTAATTTACTGCTCAAACAGAACTCACTATCCTTTCTACAGTTAAGAATGCTGCAATTTTACTTTTGGCAGATTCCATGCACGAGAATATCCAGCATATGATAAAGAAGCATTCCCGTACAATATGGGATTTTGTCAGATAGGTACATGATCAGGAAAGCATATTTAAGCTTTGTTGTTCTTCCCTCTTGATCCCCAAATTGTGTATGCTTTTTGTTTATCTGATTTCTCTGCAAATAGAAGCTGTCTTTGTGTGTGTGAGAAGGAAAAAGAGAGAGTCTATGGCTAATTATAAGAGCTTCCTCTATATGTTTAAACTTAGACAGTTTATACTGGTCAAATGAAAACATATAACTGTTCAACTACTAGGAAGTAGCTGATTTATAATCTTCAAATACTTGAACTTCAGAATAAAAAAACATGGTTTGCTGATTACTTTCCTTATATTAATATGGTTCTTTTAGGGTCCAATGTGGTATATGATGATTCAATGAACCTGAGAAATATTCTCTGGCTGGCTCCATTGCCGGACAATTCCACTAAATCTTGGGTGGCCCCAGGTGCCTTCACTTTATTTACCTTAACTTTTACCAATTCTACAATGTTCTCATACTGTACATACATGTCATAAAACTTGTTTGATCAATGATTGGCTGTATTAATCTTTTGCATCATTATGAGCCTTCAACTGATTAAAGTGATACCTAAGAATGAGCATATGAGGCATGAGCGTTAAAGTATGGTGGTAGGCCTTGAAGTTGATTTATTCTTTCTGGATTTTATCTTTATCTAATGTCTTGCCACATTGAAGTTTTTAGTACCTTGTAAATACTTAAAGAACCTGAATTCCATCTTAAGCCAATCAAGTCTTGTTTCAACTTGTATAAGCAAAATAAGGAAAGTTCAAGGAGGACGTAAGACCATTTTGAAGTTCAAGCAAGTGCCATCTACTCTTATTTCTCTTCTGTTTGGTCTTGCTTGAAATGAATGTGAACATCTCTTCCTTTGAGGAGCTTGGATCTTTAATATGACTATAATAACTATCATTCTGGTTACTAGTCTTGATAGATTCCTGCCCAGAGGAAATTGAGATCTCCTGTCTTATTAAACCATCCTCCCCTTTCTCTTCTTTATGTTTAGTTGAACTCAAACTGAAGGTCAGGTTACTATCTTTTCTTAACACTGATAATTGATGTAACTTAAATATCAATTGCGCAGGTGTTCTGGTAGTTCTGGATGCTTGTCCAGATGGAATCATATACAGAGATCTAATACCTGATTATGTGAATTTTGCGAGGACCATATATGAAGGTTTGAGTTTCTATTTCTTTTCAATAGCATTGTTTTGTGAATACTTTAATTTCTCATTCTGTACCTTGAAACTTCAATAAGAAGGATAAAGTGATTGTGTTGTCAAACCTGTGCAGATGATCTTGGGGATGTTGCTGTTGACGTGAACTATTTGAATGTAGGACCTGAAACTGGAAATTACCAAATTTTCATATGTTGATGTTCTATTTGAGGTGATTAGCATTTGTTCTCTTCATAAAGGATATCTTTAAGTTAATGCTTCTACCAGCTTGTTGAGCTCCTGAGATTTATTTACCAGTCGATCTGCTTCTGCTTCTGTTGCTACAGATAATTCACGGGGATGAGATGATGGTCCTTGTCTAGAAGATGAGGCAAACACGGATTGAAGATATTGTGGTCACTGGTTACGATGATTGCTGAGCAACTCTATATCCAGAGCAGATTGATTTCGTTTAATCTGCTGTCAATGGCATACTAAGGGAATATGAGCATTGGTGGCTGCTAATTCCCTAATTCAGATGTCTGCCGATTTTCAAGTTGATGCGTACATTACTAGTTGCAAGCAATCTTCAAGCTGTAACTTAATTCTCTTTTACATGCCAAAATTAACATTACTGGTGATACCTGCCTTCTCTTGGATATTGCCTCACGAAATCTTGCTCTACTAATTATTTATTTCCCTGCAATTTCATATGATAAAATTGATCTCTCTATATAGTATCCTTTGGTACGAGATCAAAACGAGATATGAAATTTAAACGTATAAGTTTGTTTGGGGTGGGACACATTTTTTTCCAATTAATTTCCTATCTTCTGTCCTTTTATTTATTCAGAGAGCATATTACTATTTCTCCTCTGAACCAACTATCTGTCGTTCTGTATATGTTGCACTGATATTGTACAAAGAATTTGAGATAATTATTAAAAAATAAAAGGAATCTTAGTTCTGGATTTATTTATGTGAGAATTTATTTAATTTTCCAAGAGAAATTTACTAATTAAATGCAATTAAACTAATTGAATGTAAGGAATGTGTTAACTAAATTTATATAACTCGAATTTTTAAGACTTTGGGTTTGAGAAACTTATGTGGATGGTATTTTTTTCAGTGAAGAAAAAATGAAAATAGGTGGCATAATAATTAAATAAAGAAAAATAAATGAGAAGCAAGATAATAATTACTCATAATCTAAAAAATATCTGCGTCCACGACTCCACGGTGTCATTATAAACAGCTAGTAACGTTTTTAGGGGGCTCTAGCTGGGAGACGATTTAGACTCGACTACGGGGCACGTTAGACCGACGTCAATAGAAGGAAGGAAGGACGGAAGTCCTGTTCTCCCCGCGACCTTTGTGAGCGTTGCAATATCTCTCCCATTGTTTGTTCTACACTCGCGCTTAGCTGGTACACTTGTGCCCTAGTTCACTTTAAATTCAAGCCATACAGATTTCTCTCTCTTTCCTTTTCCCTTTCCAATTTCTGCTATGCAGCGGGTTGATCGTGCAGATATTTGGAAGAACAAGGCCCGGTTCCTGCAAATGAAGCTCAGGGACCGTTTTAGAATTACTGTGGACCGCCACTGCCGCCGCCACCAGATTTTCATCCCTGACGGCTACTTCTCCTCCACTCTCCAACGCTGCCTTCGCCGATTTCTTGATTTCCGACACAAGTCCTTGCCTTCTTCGTCTTACTATCGTAAAACTGGTATACACTTGTTCGCTGTTTTTTCAAGAACCAAGCTCACTATTGATCATAATTGTCATAATTTTTTTGACGTCAAACCGTGTTGTAATGGCCTGATTTTGAACTAAATTTTGATTAAGCTCATCTTAATTTTGTTTCGATGACACTGTTACAATAGCTGAAGGTGTTTTGGTTTTAATGATATTCGATATATTTTTTTTCGGGCTTTTTTCTTGAAATTTTTTATATGCAACCCCCAAATTTTTTCACACCGTGAACTTTTGCCTTCAGTTAGTAAGGACTTCAGTGCCGAAGAGGATTCAAAAATACTTCGGATGCTGCAAGCTGTTGCTGTTCCTGTTCTTGGGAATGTCTGTCATGTGTTTATGAACGGGTTAAACCGTGTCCAGGTATGTCACATGTGGAACTTCTAGCTGTGAAGTTACTCCTGTAATCTTTTCTTATCTGCAATTTCCTATCTGGTCCGTTTCCCCTCCTTCTCTGATCTGATCTCGCTGCTGTATGGTTGAACAGGTATATGGTTTAGAAAAGTTACATGAGGCGTTGCTGCATAGACCCAAGGGCAAACCTCTTCTTACGGTATGTGGTCATTGATGTATAAGTTTTGCATTTTATAGGTTGTTTAGTTTTCACAATTCTATCATGTAAAGGAAGCTTTTGTATATTTAGTCTTTTTGTCTTTGGTATCTCAATTTTACTCCATGGTATGATGAGGCTTCTGCTTTTATATTTCTTTTTGCAGGTCAGCAATCATGTTGCTTCCATAGATGATCCACTTGTTATTGCTTCACTGCTTCCCCCAAATTTTCTTTTGGATGCTAAGAATCTGAGATGGACACTGTGTGCATCTGATAGATGTTTTAAGAACCCTGTAACTTCAGCATTCTTCCGATCTGTAAAAGTATTGCCACTTTCTCGTGGTGATGGAATTTATCAGAAGGTATGTACCCTACTGACAATTAAAAGGGTGAATGATTCTTATAAATCTGAGCACCTCATTTGGAGCTTTTGAGTAAATGATAGCAGTTTCTTGTTATCTTTGCAATTCATTGAATTATATAATTTGTCTTCTTGTAGCTGACCCATAAGACTTGGTTGTTGTTGTTGTTGTTTATTCTTGAAAATAATTTTGTTGGCTTGGCAAATTATTGGGTTAGTTAAGAAGTCAGTCTTGTTTTAACTTTTCCAGGGAATTTTCATTTTGGAATCTAACTTCAAAGTTTTGTTGAAATAACATTTTAGCTTAAATGAATTGTTTTTCTGATGTAAAACACTATACAAGGTGGTTCTGTCAATAAAACATTTAGAAGCAGTTGCTTTGAATTTTCTGTCTTCCCTTTGTCTCTTACTTTACCTGGCTTTTAGTATGAGTGATTGTAACATTTTCTTATTATCTACTTCCTCTCCCTGCTGTAGGGAATGGATATGGCCATCTCAAAATTGAACCATGGTGGTTGGGTCCACATATTCCCTGAAGGTAGTCGTTCTCGGGACGGTGGAAAAACTATGGGTTCTTCCAAGAGAGGTGTTGGGAGGTAACAATCTTCTGTTTTGGAATTCAATACTAAGTGAAAATTTCATTTGTCTTATATATGAAGGAAGCGAACTCAGTTACAAGAAAAGAAAAATGAAAAAAAAAAGCACAATTAGGATGTGCTTTGTATCTTTTTCTTCTCAAATTACTTTCTTGTGTCTGAGGGATATATTGACATTGAGACGACTTGATTATGGAAATTATTTGTTTTATAGAATATTGTAAATCCTTGATTGATACCTTCAAAATAATAATTTTGGCATGTGACACTTGCATATTTATTTAGGATGTATGATCATTAAAATTTAGTTGCCTTTTGATTGAGATAACATGCATTCTTCGAATGATTTAAACTTAAAGGATGTATTTGTTTGGTTTTGTACCATTTACATGTATACACATTTTTTTATGTAAATGTTTCTGTCGATGGATCATATTGGATAGTGGATTAATCATATTTCACTTAATTATAGACAATCAATTAATTTTGATTTATCACTTGATATTATGTAATAATTGTAATGGCAGTCAGTTATTCTGATTTATCACTTGATAATTGTGATTTCATTTTGTCTCTTTTGCTTCCTTCTATTTTTTCTACTATTTCATAATTTTTCCAGAACAAAACGTGTTTTCTGATATGAATTATGTTGATCAGATTGGTCCTAGATGCAGATAGTACTCCTATTGTTCTCCCATTTGTGCATACAGGGATGCAAGAGATTATGCCAATAGGTGCTAACTTTCCTAGAATAGGCAAGATGGTACGTAATTTCCACCTTTGCAATTGATACTTCCAAACTTTTTCAATGGTCCGTTTCACATGTTGAGTTAATGAAGTCAGTTCACCTTTATCAGTCCAACTTTTCATTGTTTAGATTAATGGCAGTGGAATGACTGTACTATCCCTTGCTTTCTTTACTTTTTCTCCCTTTCTTTAGGATCAAAATGTTCAGTCACAGAATCTGGATTCTTTATCTTCCTTTCATCAGATTAGAGTATAATGTATTCAAATTTTTTATATTTTTGTTCATACTCTGATTGCTTTGATATGTCCTGTTATCTAGGTTACAGTTCTCATAGGTGATCCAATCGATTTTAATGATTTAGTAAACATGGAGATAGCTGAAGATATGCCAAGAAGAGAACTATATGATGCAGTAGCATCAAGGGTTGGTAATCGTTTACTTGAATTGAAAACCCAAGTTGATAATCTTGCAATTGAACAAGAAATGCAGTTCCAGTATTGCTCTATTCAGAGTGCAGAACGAGCAACTGGAATTCTGCAGCAGGTGGATTGGGAATTATTTGGAATGGGAAATTTCATGTCTGTAGGAGATCATGCCAAGCAGAGCCAAGAAGTAATTAGCCGACCAAATAAACAGGCAACTCAACCTCAAGAACCTTGCCAAAGTGACGAGAATTTAAGGATGGGTTTCTCATGCAGAATGCGTGGTTACATGAATCAAATGGAGCTAATGTCTTTTGCTGCGAGAGGCTTATTTATGAATCATGAAGCCAAGAGTTCTGCTCGGTGTAATACAGAGATAGGCCCATTAAAAGCATGGAAACAATTTTTCGAGGCCAATTTATTACGGCAATGGAATTATTACTGAAAATATAGTCTTAGATGCTGTAACCAGAATTTTGTTCTTGATCAAATTACTCACGGAAATTGTTGCTTATCTCACTTTATCC
Source organism: Saraca asoca (assembly GCA_026873985.1). NCBI lineage: Eukaryota > Viridiplantae > Streptophyta > Magnoliopsida > Fabales > Fabaceae > Saraca > Saraca asoca. The sequence goes on from JANHAO010002567.1 coordinate 8,083, forward strand.
TTGAGCAAAAGAAATAAAAATTCTTATGCTAAAACTACTCTTCTGATTTCTTGCATCAACCAAGAAGTGTTATATTTCTTCTGTTTAATGGAATTCCTCTTTTTTTTTTTTTTTTTCTTTTTTGTGCATGGTTCAACATGTGTAATTGAAAAATCACCCTGAAATTTTGTACATTTTTCAACTTAGATGTGGTTTTTCTAGTTTTTCATACTACTACGTTTGACATCAAGTTTTCATACTAATCTACATTTGGTGGACAAGCCTTGCAGGCAAGGCCAGAATCCTACATTCCAGTGTAGAATATGGACCCGGCACCATGAAGTTGGTATTAATCTCAAGATAGCAAATCGGAAAAGAAAGTAGCAGTTATGCATTGATATCAACCAAGTCAATTAACAATGCTCATTCCCATTTTTTAGTTGCACAAAGATCTGAAAAGAATTAATGGCAGTAGCTTTTTGTGGTCGTGTACTGTTGAAGGTGGATTAAAAGCTTTCGTTGTTGGGCCAGAGCTCGACAAACAGGCCAGAGCTTATGAATTGTGTAGACTTTTTCTGGGTTGTCAGACCCAAAGTGGAATTTACAAGGATACAACCTGAAAGAAAAAAAGACAAAAAAAATGGTAGAAAAGCTTCGTTGATATTAATTCCATTCCCTTGCCCGAAATCGAACCTGGATCCTCAGGGTGAAAATCTGACATCTTGACCACCGGGGGACAATGGTTTTTCACTGCCACCCTTAAATCAAAAATATTGAACCAATGGAAAGTGGATCCCTAATCAGCTAGGGTTTTTTCTTCTCTCCTAAAATTCAATCAGATTATCCATTTCTGTCACCAACGGACCTCCTTCACTTTTTCCATTTTAGCTTTCCTTCTCTGCGCGTTAAGCTTGACAATCTGTGCATCACCCTCATAGCCCGTAATGGTAAGATGTTTATAGATCAATCGGTTTAGTTGCTTGATAACGGTCTGCGGAGAAATGCACCACATAATGAACTTGAGTTTTAACTTTTCAATGCCGATATGTTTTTAACTGATCTATGCGTACAATTTGTATTCGGCTTTAGTATGTAGTTATATGATCAAGCATATATTGTGAACAGTCTGCTCTAGTCCTCCCTCTCCAAGTCAGAGTCTCTGGAATGATGCAGCTTAGCCAAATCAGAAAATGGTGTGCTCCATAAGGCATCATCCTTGGCAAAGCTTGCTCCTTTTCAATGCTTAATGGGCATTTGCATGTGAGCAAGCTGTGGTTGATGGATGTGCAGCCTTATGTTGAAGCGCAGACATCTCTCTGTTGATAAGCAAGGAGATTGGTATTTTTTTTCCTGACCAGACCTTAATATATATTTTCATTTCTTTGGATTTGGAGAAGGGAGGCTTTGTTAATTGTTCACTTTTGTAGTAGTACAGTTATGCTACAATATGAACCTTTTTTTCAAGTTGTACGCTGTTTCATATTCCCTTTTCACTTCGTTAGGTAGCAATGTAGCATCCTGGTTTAATTTCACATACAAGCCTTGTTATTATTATGCCTTGAACTAGTCACATCCAATTCTAAACGATTGGCCAGTCTGAGCCAACCCACACAATAAGTAAAATGAATGTGTTGGACTATGCTAAATGGCCGGGTTATAAGGTGTATGATCTGGGAAGGACCCCAAGTTTGGCCCTATTGGAGCTTATTGTTTTCTGCACTTTGACTTTCCTGTTGAATTTGGTATCCATGGCTAAAGCTGTTTTTCTGAACTTTGAATTTGCTTTCGAATTTGGTATCCATGGCTAAAGCTTTTTTCACTTGCTAAAGGTGACAGGTGACTGCCCTGCTTCTTGGACAATCATGTTGCTCTTGCTGTTTGTTTATAATCAGCACTTTTGGAAGAACTATTACTCAACTGCGGTTACGGGTAGACTTCAGGATATATTCTGCTAAATTACCCCATCCCTTGAAGACTTGTCTGCATGAATGGGGAACTTCTTTGGTTATTCAAGAACCTTTCCTTAGAAGATGAGGTTGATCCATTTCAAAACTGATTTCAGAATGTTGTATTGTACCAATTCTGCAACTGGTTAAATTCTTTTGGAATAAAACCAACTGAATGCGCACCAGTGAAAAAGGGGATAAAACAATGTTGCGTGCGGTGGGAAAAGCCCAATGTTGGTGTCCTCTTATACCCATAATTTACATTAATGTTTTTCAGTAATATCATATTTAATTTTAAGTCAAGTTACCGTTTATTTAATTTCTAATTAAGTCACTATAATTTAAAAATTTTGAATTGGATATTGATATTTATTTTTGTATTTCTAATTTAATATTTATTTTTATTATTTTGTTAGTAATTGATTCATATAGATATATGATTTATTGGTGATTTATAAAATGAGAAAGTTTAAAAGTAAAATGATTTTGTGAAATGTCTTAATTTTATCTAAGTTACTTATTACTTAAATATAAATGATAATTTTATAAAAGTTCTATATTAAGAATTGTTATGTCAAAGAGTGTTGTTCTAATAGACCTAAGAAAAATATTACAAGAAGCATCCAGTTAGAAATAAAAAATAAAAAATAAGTATAATGATGTAATGTAAAATTTTTAAATTATAGAAATTTAATTAAAAATTGAGTGAAATAATAAATAGTAGGAGAGCAATATAATCTTAATTTTATTTATTAATTTCACGATTTAAATTATTCACCAAATCATACAATTCAGGAGCACAAGAAATGTCAAGAGAATGTAAGCGAACCAATTAAATTAATGGCAAAAATAGAACAAAGAGTTTTTTTTTAATAATGCTATGTGCAAACGATTTTCACAAATCAAAGAGAAGAATGTGATTTCCATATCCCTTCTCTTGTTCTTTACTACTTTTTTTTTTTTTTGGGTTTATGGCTCGGTACTCTAACGTACCGGATCTGAATAAACACTCACCAATATACTTGATTTTACATTAGGTAAAAGTATCGCGTTGGTTACTTTTACGCTAAATATATTTTTTTAAGATAATCTTATTTATTTTTATTTATAATTTTAAAATAATAAAATAATAAAAAATATTTTAATTATCTAATGTTATTAAAAAAACGTGTCAGAAAATAATATAGGGAGAAAATTATTTTTTCTTATTACTACACACTAGTTGCATAATTGGGCCTTGGCGGCCTTATTGTCCAATAAAATGGCCTTGTCCATTTACCGCTTTGAAAGATTGCTTCTCGGCTAGGCGGAGAAAAAAAAAATTTTAAAAAGCTGAAAGCAATACGTTTAATTATTTCTTCCCCATCAAGTACTTCCTCCCTGTGGAGAAGAAACACTAACCCACCCCAAGTCCAAGCCCTGTCCCTATCTATTGTGATCTCTCTGCCTAATTTGTTCGCCTTGTCATTTCGTTTCTCTGTGAAATCTGTAATCGATGGCAACCGCCATGGTAGAAGATACAAACTTCGAAGATGATCAGCTTGCTTCAATGACCACTGACGACATCGTCAGAGCTTCTCGTCTTCTTGACAACGAGATTCGTATCCTTAAGGTCTGATCTCTCTGTCATTACATCTGATTACATCTGTGCAAACGTATCTCGAGCTATCGTTTATTTTGCTCTCTACTGCGATATTGCTTCCTATGGTGCTTCCCTTTTTCAGTTAGGGTTTTCCTAGGTTTAATTTAGTTGATCTTGTTTTTTATAAAAAGCATAATCTCTTTTACTGAAGAAGTGCAAATTTTTTTAAATTTGTCAAATTTTCACTTTGATGAAAATTTCAATATGTTATGCCTTTGCATAGTCCTGCTGCAGCTGCAAATTCTTCTCTCCTCTATCTTTACCAAAGTAAAGATTCTGATTTTGGTTGAATGGTTTTCTGGTTGAAGGAAGAGTTGCAGAGAACTAATCTGGAATTGGAATCTTACAAGGAGAAGATTAAAGAGAACCAGGAAAAGATTAAGCTCAACAAACAGTTGCCCTACCTCGTAGGCAATATTGTTGAGGTAAATTACTGCTGTTAGTGTATACACTTCTTACTTGTTTCTGTTGAGTAATTAATGTGTATCAGGCAATTGGAGAGCCCCTCCCTTGGTATCCATAATTTAATTAAAGTTATAGCTGTGAACGGGAGAACATTAGTCAATCATAGTAGCCTGATTTTAGATATGATTGGCGAAGTTTTGTGGTGATATAAACTATGTTCCCCATTTCTATCAAATAATGATGATCTCTTTGCTTTTAGATATTGGAAATGAACCCAGAAGATGAAGCTGAAGAAGATGGTGCAAACATTGATCTTGACTCACAAAGGAAGGGGAAATGTGTTGTGCTAAAGACATCTACTCGGCAGGTAATATGAAGGATGATTCATTTCATATTTCGACTTCTATCCCTATCTTGTTATGATGGTTTACATATTATTGTCTCTCTTTTTTTCCTTTATATGGCGGGCGAGTGATTTATCTGCACCCTTGATATGTAGTCCTTTACCTTTGTTTTGGCTGTCCTTTTTCCCCAATTCAAAAATGCGTGTCATCTGATCAACAAGAGAAAAGACTACCGAAGATGTTAGTTGCAAATGAGAAGATTTGTTATAGAGAAAAAAGGAAGATAGATTTGTGTTCACATAGATAAAGAACAAGAAGAATCTTGGATTCCTGCTTGAAATAGTAGGTGAAAAGAGAATTGATGAAACAAGTCAAAAGATAATTCACTTTTATTTTGATTATAAAAAAAAAAATCAATTTATAATATTGGTAATTCACAGGTTTTTTTGGTCCTTTTAGAGTTCTTCAAGCTATAGCTGATGGTACAGAACTACTTTTCAAAGAATCTTCTTCCAACTAAGGAGAATACTCATTTATTCAGTATTGGAATAAACTGTCTTGTTTTTTCCTTTATATGGGTGGACGAGTGGTTTATCTGGACCTCATATATGTAGTCCTTTACCTTTGTTTTGTCTATCATAAACTATATCAGGTTTCCATTTGACTGCAGACAATATTTCTTCCTGTTGTTGGGCTTGTTGACCCGGATAAGTTGAAACCCGGTGATCTGGTTGGTGTTAACAAAGATAGTTATCTAATATTGGATACCCTGCCTTCTGAGTACGATTCTCGAGTAAAGGCCATGGAAGTTGATGAGAAGCCAACCGAGGACTACAATGACATTGGTGGGTTAGAGAAGCAGGTGAGCCTAAATTATTGGCATGATTTATGAAAACACTCCTTTTGAGTCACCTTGAAGCAATAGGAGTTCTTTTAAACATCAACTTGCCAATTATCAACAGATCCAAGAATTAGTTGAAGCTATTGTTTTGCCAATGACCCACAAAGAGCGGTTCCAGAAGTTAGGAATCCGTCCACCAAAGGGAGTACTATTATATGGACCACCAGGGACTGGGAAAACATTGATGGCCCGTGCTTGTGCAGCACAAACGAATGCCACTTTTCTGAAGTTGGCTGGTCCACAGTTGGTCCAGGTATGACTATATGAGACTCATATTTTTTAGTGTGAATAATGATTTCATTGTTGCTTGTTTATAACATCACTTTTTCTATGGTTGAATGGCTATTCATATTTTAAACTTTGTTATTTTGATAATCTAAGACCAGGTTATTCATCATTCTCCGAATGTTTTGGTCTAGTTTTTTTGTTTTTGATTTATGTTCACATTTGAGTTTGGATAAGCATAATTTCTTCTCCTATATTGTTTGTATACTCCTTCCTTTTCTTTCCAACGTTCTAGATATTCAGAATTGGGTTTCTCTATTGAAAAGCACTCAGAGATATACATTTGCCTGACTTCCTTAATAATTCTTAATTCGTGCACTGAATACTGGATTTGAAGTGGAGTAATCTAATTTGGAATCTTGTACAGATGTTCATAGGAGACGGAGCAAAACTTGTCCGTGATGCCTTCCAGCTAGCAAAAGAGAAGTCTCCCTGCATTATATTTATTGATGAAATTGATGCAATTGGCACAAAGCGGTTTGATAGGTATGCTAAATAGTTTGTGAAAATGGCGGGATTTTGCATCTGCATATACACAAGTCTACCTTCTTTTTTTTGAGGTTTGGTGGCAGTTCTTAGTTTGCTGTTGAGTTTAAGGATTGTGGTTCAACAACATGACATATCTTGTTACTGACTGCAGTGAAGTAAGTGGAGATAGGGAGGTGCAGCGAACAATGTTAGAATTGCTCAATCAGCTTGATGGTTTCAGTAGTGATGAGCGGATTAAGGTTTGCCGTTGTTCCTTTTTATTAATATGTCTCTTCCATACCTGATTGATGTCTTTTCTGTAAACTATGTTCTGGGACTCATCCCATTAAGTTTTGAAGTGTAAGAGCTATAATATTAGAAAATTAGAAGTTGGTGTCCAATGATGAAAAGTAGTTTTTTATTCATCTGGAATAATAGGAAATTGATGTGTCATTTTCATCTGTTCTTTTTAACTTGCAGGTAATAGCGGCAACTAACCGTGCAGATATCCTTGACCCTGCCCTTATGCGTTCTGGTCGATTGGATCGTAAAATTGAGTTCCCACATCCAAGCGAAGAAGCTAGAGCTCGTATTCTCCAGGTAAGTTTCTTCTAATTGTATCTGGACATCTCTCTAGTCAGAACACTTACTGTTTCATAATGTTATCTCAGATCCATTCCCGGAAGATGAATGTTCACCCAGATGTCAACTTTGAAGAGTTGGCCCGGTCCACAGATGATTTCAATGGAGCACAACTAAAAGCTGTCTGTGTTGAGGCAGGCATGCTAGCCCTTCGCCGTGATGCAACTGAGGTTTGTCTCTTTCTGATAACATCATATGATTATTCGAGCAATTGGGACATTACTGGGTTGACGGTTCTGTTTGGAGCTCATTTGTACCTGAAATAAACTTTTACTTCGTTTCATATCCCTGTTTTATAATACCATGATAATCCTAATGTACTGATCAAATGGGCCTTTGATAACTATCGAGTGAAGAATTTTTGTTTAATAAATGTTGCATCTATATTTTATTTGGACGGACTCAGATCTGGAGTCAGAATTGGCTGCTGCAGGAATTATCATTGATCTGTTTACTGAAAATTGCAGGTGAATCATGAGGACTTCAACGAAGGTATCATTCAGGTCCAAGCAAAGAAGAAATCAAGCTTGAATTATTACGCTTGAGCTTCAAAAAGATCTGAGAACCAATTTTTATGTTGATTATCTGTTTGCAAATGTCAGCTCCTAGCATATGTAACCAACAGCATGCCAACGTTATTTGGTACGAATTTCATAGACGTATTAGAAAATTTATGTTGAGGTTGCATGTATGTTTCTTTCTTAGCATAGTAACGAAAATGCAGATATAGACATATAGTCAAAGGTTGAAAACGATTCAAACAAATCCAACAATGGTTTCAATTATCTAGACGTTTGACATTGATCAAATTGTATCTGAATTAATCATAATCAGAGTTTAAACCGTGATGACTGCATGCTATTTATAATTGGAAGTGTTTGTACGGTGATAATTAGTCCATATCATCATGGTTTAGCACTTGTTTCAATGGGAGCTGAAAGTGGCCTAAACTACATTATTTTGCATTTAAAGTAGAAGATGAACTGAAGCAGAGTCACCATAAAGGATGTTTATTGGTTTGTCTGCTGCGTGATAAATAATAGCTTGTAAGACAATAGCTTATAATAAGACACGCACCAACATTCATCAAGTTGCAATGCACATGTCGAATTTGTCGATTGTCCATAAAAATCAACACCATAATCACCTAGCAACGTGAAAACGAAGTCCTTATTCCTCAACAAAATAGTAATTATATATCCTCAACAAAATAGTAATTATATAATAATAGATTATCTTCTCAATGACGAAGTAAGAAAGCATAATACCCAAACCAACACCCTTATAACAAGCTCAACTCTCAAGCCTGGTTTCATTGAAAGGCCAAAACTAACGACTGAAAATCACACAGATATTATATAACTAACGAAGTTTGGCTTGTCAAAGCCATTAAACATGTGCTTAACACTTGACTTCCTTCAATCCATAAGCAAGGTAGATAAAAGTTGGATCGGTGGCACCTTCCTTGTAGTATGCGAACACCAAGCTCCCATCATCATGCATGCTCTCCCCCACAAAGCTGCCAAATTGCAACGCAATCAGTCACTATCATTTATGTCAAAAGAATTTAACTAAGTAAATTATTAAAATTCAAAAAAAAAAAAAAAAAAGCGATCAGCGACATGAAGCACATACAATTGGAGGTCACTGAGCTTTGAGATGAGGTACTTAGTTGCTCCCTCGATATTCTTCTTAAACGACTCTTGCTTCTCTGGCTCCAATTTGGGTGTTAGCAACTTGATATATCTCTTCATGAATGTAACAAATTGCTTCTTATCAAAAGCTGGTTGCTCCTGAAAAATACCCAAAAACAGAAAGATTTCATTTATAAATGCTCCCAGAAGGAAACAACAGAGCTTTGATTATTGGTTGATGTGAATAGGAAATCTGTCTTGCTTACCTGAAGCCTAAAAGTGTCAACAATATCAACTACTTTGACAGCTTGATCGTCAACACCTTCATCCTCTTCTCCACCTTCTGCAGAAGGGTTAGCACCAATATCTACATCGATGGCCCCTTGAACAACCCACTGCCCACAACCCACATTTGGTGATCAATATACACTTAAATTCACGTACATTAAAAAAAAAGAAATTAAAACATTTAGAGAATCAAATTATATAAATAGGTTCTAACCTTTCCTTCCACTTCCCACAGCATTCCATTCTCGATTTCCTTGTATGGGAATGAGTCAGAGAGAAGTTCATCACCTGAAAATTTATCAGCAGAATGAAATTCATCAATACAAGCATTTGGAGATTATTAAATGATATGGCAAGTGACCTTCAACCAATAATGCCAGTAAATAATCATCCATTAAGGCTAAATCCAACCCATACTATTCAAATTCCGTCTCCGTCTCCAGGGAAAAAGTAGAGCTAAGAAGCAACATGTTGAACTATACTCTTTCATCTCAATTTTGATTTGTTTATAATAAAAAAAAATGGGGCCTACACATATAGTGTAATTAGCAAGTAAATATTTTCTTCTCTGTCTCAATCATTCATGAACAGTTAAACATGATCACTCGCCATGAGAAGCAAATAAGATAGAAAGAGAAGAATACATTAACATAGCACTTAAATAAAAATAGACCGGCCAAGTACAGCTTGGGTTACTGATCAATTGAAATTGTTAAGACTGAAGCTGCAATCTAAGCTTCGACCAGAAAATTTACTAATCGAACCGCATAATTCGCCCCCGAGAAACAGACAAAAAGTATTTGTATTTCCAGACTAATTTTTTTTGTTTCCTTCTACTTTTTTTTTTAAAAACAAAATCCATTCAGATTGATGGGAAAAAACTATAACAAGAAAAGGAAACAATATAGTTCTACAAACAAATTAGTAAGAAAAACCCTATGAGATAGAATTAGCAAAATTGTTTGCTTTACCTGTAAGAAGATCCTGATAGACAAGCATGGTTGCACTTGCTGTGTCTGTGAAAACAAGTCGAATATTATATAAGAAGAGATTAAAGATCGCAGAGGGTTTTGGGATTTGAGAGGCTGGGTGAGCTTAGAACACGAGAGGCCCTTGGCTTTTATATATGATTCTTGTCTGCCTAATGGGCGGTGCAACTTGTATATCTAGTCTAACTAAAATTACTGATGTAGGACTCTTCATGTCATGTTTCCGAGTCCCATTCTAATTACTAATTGAATTGCATCTTTTTCTCACTTTCTTTGCTTTTGCTGATTTATTGGAATAATGAATTTAAAACCCACTTAAATACTTGTGAAATCAACCTGAAAGGAGAAAGAAAAAAATTGAAAAGGGTGGGATATTCCTTTTAAAATTTTGTCACTGAAATCCACCTTAAAATCTTCTACAGTTTTACTTTTACCAAGAAAGTACAAGTTAAGAAATTGCACTTTATTATTATGAGTGGATGTTATTTAATTTTTCTCCCTTTTTACTTAAAGAAAATACAATTAAAAAAGTAACTATTTTTTTTAATCATTGGCCTTTTTCCTATTTTTTAAATTAATTTTGAGATTTCCTTTTATATTTCTCTCAAAAGGGATCCAAATTTGGGAAGACAACAGGATTGATTAGTGATTAAAAAAAAAAACATGGGAGTTTGAAATAGCATGGCCAGCGGCTTAGAATATTCTTTTCAACGGGGGACATATTCTTGCTTTTGCACGATGGCTAAGTGGGATAAGAATAAGAATAACAAAGCCCATCTCATTCTCTCTCACTGATCAATGGTTGACCGTTGACTCCATGCCGGGAACGAGATGGACTTTGGGCCGACATTCTAAATAGGTCGGTTCATGCACTCCGAATTCCGCAGCATGGTGGCCCAATTCAATCCATTCAATAGCAGTATATGGCTAGAGTGTTTATTTCCTCTCAAGTGAAGATGCAATTTACAAATAAAGTGTTTCATTCTAATAATTGACTAGTGGAGAATTCGTGTTCAACACACAAGTGATATAGGCAGCAATACTGATTAATGAATTAAATATTTACACATAAGAAAATTTTAACACATAAAGTGCATTATCGAATTTTATAAAAATTAATTTATATTACATATGCTATAATTTTTGTAAAAAAAAATACTCATTATTTATTTAATGAAATATCATGTTTCTCAAAAGTTTTTAATTAAGTGGTGACTTTCTATCAAGATTTATTACAGAAATTTTCTATATCTTTCTATTGCCCTCCTCTCTATAGGTCATTAAATCAGGACATAAAAAGTAAAAATAAAAGAAAAGTTAAATTCAAATGCTCTAATTATGACTCTAAAATTTATGGTATTAAATTAACTATTTATAACTTTCAAAATAATATCAATAGATATTTTTTATTAAAATTACTTAAATATAATTTTACATTAAAATTTTCATTAATAGTACTTTAAAGGTGAATAGATCATCAAGATCAAAGCATAAAACTCACAAGTCATTAAAAAAAAAATTAAAAGAGGAGTTGATATTCTAATATCTATAATAAAATATAGTACAATTGGTATTTTTTTTTAGGAAATCAGTGGGGTCAATTAACCCCACTATTTCATTTGTGGCTTCGTTATTAATTGGACCTCAATCCCTTAATTTGAACAAAGTTAGGGATCCTATCTTTTTGAAAGAGTGAGTTTGCATTTATTGTGAGAAAGTCCCAATTATCCATGAGTTATCTAATTTTTGACATTTTGACTCTTGAAGTATATAATTTATTTCTTAAAGAAAAATTTAATACGTATAATAAATTATAATTATTTATTTCTTAATGAAAAATCTAATAAATGTAATTATTTAATTCTTAAAGAAAATTTGATATATAAATAATTACAATGATCTATTTTACAAGATAATTTTAATATAATAAATAATATATTAAAATATAAAATATTATTAAAGTAAAAAAATACTCAAATAAATTATAAAATATACTCATATTCTTATTTGTTATCTTACATATAAATAGTATTTTTATACAAATAATTAATGCTATTAGCTAGTCAAATTAATTAATAAAATTAGTTATTAGCTAATCATTAATGTAATTATCTGATTGTCAAATATGGTCATAATTTAACATAAAATAAAAATTTGATCAAAGAATTATGATCAATATAATTGAATCCAACATCCATTTTAATATGATATCAAATATTATTAATGAATATCATTAACATGCATAAGACAATTTTACTTTTTAACGCTCACTCTTATTTGGGATTATCTCTTCTTAGTGTGATTATTTGTTAATGCCATCTTATTTTATATTATTATTATGTGATAGATTCATGTAACCAATTCTATATGGTTGCACACACATCTTGATTGTTCTCAATCATCTATTTAGCTTTGGCAATGAAAAAAGAATGAAGAATGATATATTTCCCCTTTTTATTTCTCCTCTTAATACAACTTCCATAAGTCCATGTTATAAGTCACATCTTATGTACTTTTAGTGAATGCAAATTTTCCATAATTTTTTATATTCAATTAGTGTATATATTAATTGAAAATTACTGGAGAAGTTTTTAGCACACAAAATAGCACGCGTCTCAAATCTTGTTATGTATTTAATATCAAAAGAACTCTCTTGTCACGAATTTAGTTCTCTTTTTCAAAGAACTTGCAATCAAATTTGAAATTAATAATTTATAATAGTCCCTAAGTTTGAAAATAAGAAATAATTTACATAGCATATAGTAATATAACACTTTTTTTAAAATATTAGAAAAGTAAATTTTATATATGTTTAAATTAAAATAAGGTGGTATCTTGTAGTGACAATCATTACTATCATTATGCCATCACACACAAGCGCACGTGCAATATTATATTAATCGTTAAAAAGTATATTTTTTTATATAAATGTTGACAATAAACTTTGCTTTAACCTTTGCATACGGAGATAAAACTCTTTTTATATTGTTAAATACTTAAAATAAATAACAAATTAATAGTGTATAATTTTCCATCACATAACAATGTATATAGATAACTTCTATAAATTCAATCAATATAACAAAATGCACGTCAAATGTGTGTCAAAATAATTATAACCATCAAAATTTTCATATCTAATCCCATCCTACAACATGTATATGAGTAGAATAATAAATTTGGTAATTGAACACGTCCATGGTAATAACCCAATATTCATAACCATTATATATGGTCTCTATCTATGATTACCTATGAGAGAGAGGAAATAACAAAAAGAAATATGAGAGAAGAGGTGAATTACTCTCTACCCTAAATGTCATCCCTAGGTTAAAGCCTGTTGTCTTAACAGGACAATAACAATAACATGCAAAGTGAGAGTAGGGACTCCTCATTGTGGAAACGAATTGAGTTAGCCTTCCTAATAACAAATATGATAAATATTTGAGCTAGAAAATAAATAATATTATTTGATATCTGATAATCCAACATACAATAAATTGACCAACTATGCTAGTCCAGAATATTATTCCAACAATCTACCTTAGACAACATAAGTCAAGAAAAATAATATCATTAATTACAGACACTATAATGAATGTCAAATAATGATTTGATACTATATAACTATTAATCAACAATAAGATTATAAGCCTTTAACATGTAGATTATCATATCTGACAGGAACACTGATGTCACGTATGCTAAGACTTATACCTTTATGACCAAATATAAAGTGAAAGTGGAGTATAGAGAATTACAAAATAATAAATGTGATTAGATGTAAATCTCACCAAAATGGTCTTAGCATGTAATACCTTAAAAGGAAAATAAGAAGAAAAACAATGAGAAAAATAGAAAATATATTGCTAAGGGACTGAAGTGTAGTTTCTTAAGGTTTGTTGGGGTTGTAATGTAATTTGCCCTTTTTCTAGAAAGACCTTTTTGAAGGTGGTGAAAAGTTAATGGATCAAAGTGTAATTTATCCCATTTCTTTTATGATATAAAATTTCCACAACCGGCAGCTTCTTCCTTCCTTGCATGCTTGAAGCTTTTCTTCTCCCCTGCGCTGTTGTGCCTTACTTCAGCGCTCTCTCTCCTCCTCTGTTTCATTGCCACCCAATGAAGCTTCGGCCACTGGCCATCGTCCCTCTGGCTCTCTGGCATCCTTCTTTCTCTAACCAACTTAGTTTGGCACTTCTTCTCTTCTCTAACTGGTTCGATCAGTGACCCACATCAGCTCACTGGTGACGTTCTAGCTCCGACTGAGCTACCTACCTACATTTTAGAAGGTGGTGAGTAATCCTAGAATAAAAGATTTATTTTATAGTAACTTTATAACAAGTTTTCAAGATGAGTTAGTTGAAACCCTTACTTCCAAGCTGAAGAAAAATTGAAATTTTTCTTATTATCTCACTTTAGCAATATTCCTATTGAAGGATCAAGCACATTGACATTTAATTTTTAGAGTTTCAGCTGAAAAATCTAAGTAGGTGATTTTGCTACTTGATCTTAAAAGTTCAACTTAGATATTGAAGTCTAACATTAATATTTGATGGTGTGCTTAGCTAGAGAACCTTAAATCTAAGTTCATTGTTAATTTTAACATTGATTATATCCAACTGGGTTGAATAACTTGATTTCTCCAAGTGGGCTGATTTAGCACCTTGATGAACAATTAGATTATTTTAAGGAGTTTCTAAGGTGAGTGTTTCTCCTCTCTTAATAAGTCCCATTTGCAGTATGAAATAATTTTATTATATGGAATATTTTGATTCCTTTTGAATGATGTGATTTTCTTATATATTAACATGGTTTTGAAGTTTATTTGTATGTTGTATATGCATATGAAAAATAATTTGCCATGATAAAATTATATTTTTTCATCTTGATTTATATTATTGGAATTGGTGATTTCATTTTCTATGTGATGAATGAGTGTTGATGGTTCCATTGAAATGTTAAAATGTGGAAAACAATTGGATCTTGCCTTTTTCCCATTGGGGAATTTATATACACCTTTATCTGATATGAACCCTTTTTATTTATTTAACAAATTAGTGACTTATTTTCTTTTATTGAGATATGTAGTAGACTAATAATTAATGAATGTGAAGATGACAGAAGTAATAATTTTGTAGCAAGATATAGAAGCATAAAAAGAAATTGAAGACATTGATTTTTAAAGTGGTTCAACTTGAATTGAATCCATATTTCAAGTCTACTCCACTTGATCTTTCTCAACTGAAAGACCTCTTTATAAGGAAATAATCAAGATTGAACAGGGTTCTTGAAAGGCCAATTCAAAATAAAAAACACAAGAAATTACACAGGCTTCTTGCTAACCTAGAAGAATTATAAACATACTCTTCTAAACCTCAACAAAACATAAGACTTATGACAGGCTCTTGCTAACCTATACAAGATTTCTAAATCCTTAGAAATCTCAAATAGAAAAATAGAAATAAGAAAGATTAAGAAATACAATACCGTAGGTTTGAGATGAAATCTCAAACAACTAGGATGAATTCAATTGACCTTTGATTTAAAATATCTTGATTAGATCTCAGAAACTTGATGAGGTAGAGAGAAATCTTGTTTTTCACTTTTTTCAGAGTTTTTCACACTTGAAGGAAGAAAAAGAACGTGAAAACTTATTGAAAATTGAAAGCAGTTGAGCTTTTATAATTGCTGTAACCGACTGTAACAAAATAACTGATTTTCTGTTAGTGAATTAATTATGGAATTGATTTAGAGTGATTACAACTAATAAATCTGTGAGGTAATTGAATCTTAGTCTGTCATTAACAGATTTTGAATCGATTACTAAATCGATTTAGGAAAATTTCCCAACCTTTAGTAAAAAGAATTTTTCAAATCATTACTTCATGATTGATTGATACATCGATTTAAATATCATTTTTCACAAGTTCTTTAGAGAATCGATGTGTGAATTAATTCATAAGATGAAAAACAGTTTTATAAAATCTGTATTTGTGAAAAATTATTTTAAACTTTATTTTCTTCAAGTGGTTTGAGTCCACCTCATTGTTTAGTTATAATATTTGGATCAAATCTCATTTGAATTCATTTGCAAAAGATCCAATTGAATAATTCCTAAAACTATTCTTGGATCTCTTGAATAACTTTTCTTTGAACTTGCAAAACAAATCAAAAGCACTAAAACATATTATTAGATAAAATTATTTTTCAACATTAAAATCAAGGAAAGTATGTAGCTAGGGTAACTTAGGCTAACAATCTCCCCCTTTTTGATGTTGACAAATAATTTTAGATGAAGTTTAAAGTAAAAAAAATTTAAAGGGGGGATATCATCTAAATCATCTAAATGAAGCTTTATGCTTTTTCTCCCCTTTTTGAAACATCAAAAGAAATAAAAGAGAAGCATATATAGTAGATTAAAAACTCATAGCTCCCCCTAATTAGTGAATAAATTTTTGGTAAGAATCGATTCTTTTATACAAATTATTTTTTTTTCAAATTTTGATTTATACAAAAACATTGAAAATTTCTTTGAATTGGTTTGTGAATCGATTAGAAATGCAAATTTTTAAGGTATGAATCGATGCGAGAATCAATTTGAATACTCAAATTAATCCTTAAAAAATTATAAACCGATTATGGATTTGATTCAATGTCCAGAAATCAATTTTTAATATAGGACTGAACCAAAATTTGCTATCTAAACTTGTACATTAAACTCTTAATTCATATACCTACAAAACAAACTTAAAAAACTTCAATGCTCAAGTTAGATTGTGCATTTAAGAGTCAAACACAATAAATCAAATAAAAAATTAAAAGATATAAAGCAAATAGTTGAAAGTATCTAATTTTGTTTAATTTCTGCAGGGTTTATCATTCCAATTTCTCTTCTAATGAATATAAATCTCTTTTCATCTAAAGGCTTAGTAAAAATATCAGTTAATTGGAAATCTATTGAAATGTCTCCTTTTTGAACATCATCTTTCAAAAAGTGGTGTCTAATTTGAATATGCTTAGTTCTAGAATACATTACAGGATTTTTGGTTATATTTATGGCACTTGTGTTGTCACAAAGTATTGAAATTTTCTCAAACTTTAATCTATAGTCTAAAAGCTGTTGTTTTATCCAGAGAATTTGGGCACAACAACTTTCAACAGCTATATATTCTATTTCAGCAGTAGATAAAGCAACATAATTTTACTTTTTACATGACCATGAAACTAATGAATGTCCAATGAATTAACAAGCACCACTAGTGCTCTTCCTATCTGTTTTCCTTCCTGCATAATTTGCATCAGAATGTCCTAATAGATTACAACTATTTGACTTGGGATACCAAAGTCCTAAATTTTTAGTTCCTGCTAGATATCTAAAAATTCTTTTAAGTGTTGATAGGTGAGATTCCATAGGATTAATTTAATATCTTGCACAAACACTAACATTTAACATAATATCAGGTCTATTGTCAGTTAAGTAGAACAAACTACCTATCATATCTCTAAATAGAGTAGGATTTACTCTCTTTCCATTCAGATCATTATTTAATTTCAAAGATGGACTCACAGGTGTTCTTATAGGTTTACATTTATCAAATTGAAATTTCTTTAACAATTCAACAGTATATTTAGTTTGATATAAGAAAATACTTTTAGATGATTGTTTGATTTGTAGGTGTAATACCTAAAAAAAAATGTTGTTGAGGGACTAAATTGAAAAGTCTTAAATTTTATTGAGGTCAGATTGTAATTTTTGATTTTTTGGAGGGCTTATTTGAAGTCGATGAAAAGTTTTAAGGTCAAATTGTAATTTGTCCCATTTCCTTTTATGTAAAAAAATTCCCCAGCCCATTTTCTTCTCTAGCATTCTCGAAACTTCCCTTGCGTTTCCCCTTTCTCCTGAAGCTCCTCCACCACCATATTCTTCAACATCCAGCAGCGCTCCGGTGGCCATTGTCGTCTAAGCCTTTCCGATCGGCGAGCTCCCTTTTTTGGTGTCCTTTTTCTTCCCTATCAGCCAGCAATCTCTTCCTTTCTCCTGTTCGACGTGCTTT
Source organism: Saraca asoca (assembly GCA_026873985.1). Lineage (NCBI taxonomy): Eukaryota > Viridiplantae > Streptophyta > Magnoliopsida > Fabales > Fabaceae > Saraca > Saraca asoca. The sequence continues at coordinate 25,663 of JANHAO010002567.1, forward strand.
GGTTGAAAGCTCATTTGGTGGTGCTGCATGATCGTCAACTGATCCTCCTCCTTTTCTTGCAAGCTTGGATGTCTAGCCACCATCGATCACACTCTCCAGTCCTCTGGCAGCCCTTCTCTTCCCTTGGACTAGCTTATGGCTTGTTTCCTCCTCCATGGTGTTGTATGGTCAACACTCCAATCAGCTCACTGATGGCATTCTGGTGTGAGCCGAGCTGGTCACCGGTACTACGAACTTCAGTGAGTAATCCTAAAAGAAAAGATTTATTCTATAACAATCCTACAGCTAGTTTCTTAGAAAATTCCCTTAAAACCCTTATTGTGCTAGTTGTGAGAAATTTGAAATATTCTTGTTGTTTTATATTATCTTGATTCAGCAAAGCTTCTAAGGAAGAATCAAGCACATAAACGTCTTCTAAGGTGAGTGGACAATCTTCTTCACTTAATGATCCCATTTGTAAACATAAATTAATTTTATTGTATAGAATATTATGAATCCTTTTAAATAATAGATATGAAAATGCATCAATAGATATATATATGTTTGGATAAATGCTGATTACTTGAAATAGTATATTCATGATTTATGATATTTTTAAATTATTGGTGTGAGTGACTGGACCTATTGAGAAATTTATTGGTAACCCTCAAGTGCACTTGTGAATAAAACATCATACAGGCATGATGGATGGATTGGAGTGGGATGATAGAGTTATATTTATAATGTACGATTACCTCTGGGAATTTTTTTGTTGGGGTTCCAATTGATTGTTTTGTATATGCATTATTACATTTTATAAAATTTATTGAATATTTTCTTATGTTCATCATGTGATGTAACATTCAAACTTATGGTGAGGTTATGACATCTAAATGGATAAGTATATTTTCACAGCTATATTTCTATATATACACTTTCAAGTATGATTTTTAAATGGGATTCTTAGGTGATCATGGGATTGTTTACTCATTGAGTTTCTATGAAACTCACCCCTTTCTTTTTTATGTTTTTCAAAGTTCAGAATTTTTCTATCGCTCCTTCATCTAACACTGAAACAGGACTTGCTCTTGGTTCGAGTGGATCTTCTTGCAGAGAATAAAGATATAAAATGGTGGAAACTAGTAGCAGTTGGTAGGATTATATATACATATGTTATGTATGATTGCTAAATGCCCAGTAGGATGTAAATTGTATACTCTGAGCTACTATACATTATTATGATGTTATATAGGTTGTGGTGGGCATATAACCCTTGTGTTGTTGTATAGGCCTTATGGCTAGGTGTCTGGAAAATAGAGAAAATTCTACTGGATTTTTAATAGAATTGCCACATGAATATTTAATCATGCATCTGTAAAAATTGTGTATATTTAGTGTAAATTAGATTATCAGGCTTGTAGGAGGTTTCTTATCGGTGACTTCTTACGCCAGCCACATTCCATGGGTTAGGGTGTGACAGTAGGCCAAGGAAAAAAGTTAGCTCCCCTATCATAGACATCTCAAATTTGTTTTGCATTAGCTTTGAGAAATTTTTACACAATTGCTCATTTGTTGAGCCAAAAACAATGTCATCCATATAAATTTGTATAAGTAGAGTATCTTTACCCTTCTCAAGTATAAAAAGTGTTGTATCAACAGTCCCTCTCTTAAAGCCTTTCTGGATTAAAAACTTACTAAGTCTATCATACCAGGCTCTAGGTGCCTGTTTCAAACCATATAAGGCTTTTTACAGCCTAAAAATATGGTTTGAATTTAGGGGGTCTTCAAAACCTAAGGGCTGTTATACATAGATATCTTCTAAAATGTATTTATTAAGAAAAGCACTTTTAACATCCATTTAGTAAAGTTTAAAATTTCTTGTACAAGTAAATGCCAACAACATTCTAATGGCTTCTAGTCTAGCTATTGGTGCAAAGGTTTCATAAAAATTTATTCCTTCTTCCTGGTTGTATCCTCTACCAGCTTGGCTTTGTTTCTTATAATTACTCTATTTTCATCAAGTTTATTTCTAAAAACCTAATGAGTCCCTATTACATTGTAATGATCAAATTTTGGCATAAGTTTCCAGACTTGATTTCTTGTAAATTGGTTTAATTCATCTTGCATAGCCAAACTCCAATTATCATCTTACAGGGCCTTTTGAACATTTTTAGGCTCAATTAAAGAAACAAAAGCTGAGTAATTGTAAAATTTTTTCAAATTACTGTGAGTTACCTATTTCAATGCATCTCCTATTATAAGTTCTCTGGGGTGATTTCCCATGAATTCCAAGGCTTTTGAGGAGAGCTGGGTGGTGTAATGTCTAATATGGTAGAGTTTTTCTCTTCTTCTCTTGTTTATGCAACATATACCTTTAATTTTTCTTATTGATTTGCTAGAGTGAAGTTGGAGGTCCACTAGTCTTGCTGATCTTCCTCTGCACTTAATTTGTGATCACTCAAAGCAAATTCATCAAAAATAATATGCATAGATTCTTCTATCTTCAAAGTCTTTCTACTATAAACCCTAAAGGCCTTGCTAGATGAAGAATAACTAAGAAAAATACCTTCATCAGATTTAGGATCAAATTTATCTAGATTATCCTTGCCATTGTTATGTATAAAACACTTACAGCCAAAGACATGAAAGTAT
>JANHAO010002568.1:0-28323 GCA_026873985.1 Saraca asoca
CCAATCTCCAACGAGATAAGGGCAAGATCCAAACTTATTCCGCTTTCTTAGATTAATTCTAATCACTCTTAACTGGGACCAACAAGATTTATTATTTTTTTCATGCTTATTGTTCATTGAGGTTTTTTTTAAAACAAAAAAAAAAAAAGGAAAGTTGTTTTCTATTGTGACGTCCAACTAGCCAATTTCTCTTCCTAAAGAGTTTGCATATTCTTTTTTCTGCCCAATCCTAAAAAACTTTTACAATCTCAGTGTTTCACTTTGGGTGCAAACCATAGCCAAAGCTTTCAAAAATGAAGAAAGATGAGACTAAAGAAATTTATTCTCCCAAACCGAAAAAAAAAAATATTTCTTAAGCATATCATTCCAATTATTAATTTTTCTTTGTCAATGTGTCATTCTAATCGTCTTATTTTCTAAGCCAATGTATTATTCCAACTAAACAAGAAAAAAAAATCTTTCTTAGTCGTTGTATCATTGCGATTATTAATGTCTCTTGCCAATGTATCATTCTGACTATTATATATTTTTTCAACTAAAATATCATTATAGTCATCACAAATTTTATCATATGTCAATCTAGCATACATGATCATTTTGATAGTCATTAAATTGCTTTGTGTTCAGAGGGAGTTATTCATACACTGTATTCATTGATAAGTCATTCGTGCAATTTGAAATTTAAGTTTTCTTTATAGTTATTTTTATTGTGTTTTATTTTTTATAGTTAAAATTTATGTAATAAGCTTAAACTTTGTAAACTTTGACTTGAGAGAGAGTGTTAAAAAATAGAAATAAAATATATGACAATGATTGTCAAATTCACAATTTTACTCAAACTTGCAAAGCCCTACAAACTCAACTCATAAAATCAATTAAGTTTAATCACTATGATATATATTTAATAAAAATATCATATATGTATATATAAAAATATAACATGCCCATAAATTCATAAAAAATTACTGAAATTTAATAAGAATCATGATATAAGAAAGTAGCAATACAATAGTTATTAAGTCAACATTAAAGTAGTCTCAATATCATAAAAAATTTATTATCAACAAAAGCAGCAATAATCAGTAAAAGTCATCAAGCAGTTTGAGATGTTCACCATTATCTTTTTCATCATTAGATTCATCAACATTTTCATTTCCAAAAATAGAACCATCATCAAATTCATCTAATGCTATATCTTTTGAACCTACATTGTGCTCAAGACCTTACATATCAAGCATATTAATTTCTTGACTGTTAATCTTATCCTTATGGCAAAGGCTTCCAGTAGTTTCATCAACATCTTCAGTTATCCATTCATCATCTAAATGAATATCCTCAAATTCAAATTCTGCACTTCTAGGTGCATGCTTGTTTCTTAGTTTCCAGTTGCTCATTACATATACTAAATTATTCATCTTCTTTTGGTGCAAACAATTTCTTTGTTTTATATGAATCTCAATTAAACAAAAGTAAAAAAAAAAATAATAAAGTTCAAAATACAAGCATTCTTAAACAGTTAATAAGTTAAATAAGTTCAAAAAAAATTGCTAAATTTATCATTTCAAAAGCACTCCAATTACGCTCACACCTAGATGAATTACAAGTCAAACTAAGAATTTGAATAGTAAACCTTTTTTAGTTCTAGACAACTATCTCCATAAGCATCCTACCACTTAGCAGGGGCATTTTTCCTAAGTTTGCTATTACAATGTGACATCCAAATAAATCGTTAGCATTCTTGACTATAAGGTCTTTCACCATTCTTTATAAGCAATGATAAAAATCCCTTTTAAATTCATAATAATCAATCACCCTTGAAATTGGGACTATAGTGATAATAAGAGTTAAAGTAATAACTCGCTGCATGCAGAGGCCTATGGAGCTTAAATGCCCACCTTTCATCAATAATATTTAATATGACTTCATATTTAAGAATCAATAGTTTCAAATTAAATTATTATCAATGGACATTTATAGAAAAATTAATATAAAATTAAAATTATTTTCTTACCTTTGTTTATCATTGTTTTACATGAGGAGATATGAATCCCAATATTAATTGATCATCAGAATCCACTAAATTTAGAACTTTAATAAGAACACAAGCAACCTTAAGATATTTGATGAGTTTTTCCAAAATTTAGAATCTAAAATTATATTTTCAACTGTCTATCCATCCTTGGTGAATGCGAACATACTAGACTTCCACTCGAAGGAGTTGAACATAATAATTACGTCTCTTTTTAATTCACAAAGACATGTGAAAATTATATATGCAATGCAAATCGAGTTACAATTGGCCTAATTAACTCTCTTCCTTTTGTAAAGTTTCTTATAATGCTAATTAGCAATGTTCTTCCATAGATATAAGTTATGATCTTTCATCCTTTTTGCAATGGTCTATTGATGCAGCTCTATTTTTTTTCTCAAAGTCCTGTAACATCAAATTAATACAATGGGCAGCACATAGTGTCTTTTCTCCATCAACTTCTCTTCAGCTACTTTTTAGTTGGCAGCATTATCAGTAATAACTTGCACCATATTCTCTTCTCCTACCATTTCCATGACTTTATCTAGCATTTTTAAAAATTTCTCAGAAGTTTTAGAAATATCAAATATATCGACCAAATGCAAGGACACTTTTCATTTGAGACTATTTACTAAGAAATTGCAAATAGAACGTCTTTTCTTATTAGTCCATCCATCGAACATGATGGTACAACTAGTTTTTTTCCATTTAGTCTTATAGTCCTCAAACAAGTTACGAGTATGCTCCACTTCTTGTTTCAAATGCTTTTCTCTAATCTCATGATAAGATAAAGGTTTATATCTAGTGCCATATCTCCCAATCATCTCACACATTTTTTCAAACTCAAGATTTTTTACACTATTGAAAGGAATTGCACTTATGTAAAAAAAAAAAAAATGAGAAACTTGTTTGTTCACTTATTCTTTTAGATACTTTTTGAACATTTGACTGATGATTGATTGAGTACTTCCAACTTAAAGCTTGGTAACCTTTCCTTTGTTAAAAACTTGTAAATAATCATCTTGACTATTTTCAATGTCAAACATCTGCCTTTTTTTCATTGATGCTACCTCCATTTCTATAACAATCTCTAACATCATAGTTTTAACATTATCAGGAACACTTAGATAAGGTGAAGAGTCCTCTCTGTTACCAACCAAATGATGTTTAAATCTATAAATTCCTCCACAAAATACTTTGTTGCAATATGTACCCATCATCTTTTTACCATTATTATCAATGTCGATTGCATGTTCCCATCCAACATCTGACCTTCCAAGCGTATTTTTCTTCTGTTTTGTAATTTTTCTAGTGCTAGATGTTGACATATTTCAATTAGAGAGAAATCTACAATAATTTCAAAAGATATACATAAATATTATTAAATTGTCATCAAACTAATTAAGACAATCTTAAACATGCAGAAACAATGCAATTCCTTAATACGTGATCATCGAAAGTAAGTAATATAAACTATTAAAATCATGAGTTTAGCCCTTCCCTATTGAATTAGGTTAACAATTAAAATCATGTTACATAGTTTTCAAGAGTTGGTGTTGGATAGTTTCAATTTTCAAATCCTAATATTATTAGTTTTTTTGTTTCTCACAACAATCAAGTCCATATTCCACAATCACTCATGTTTGTCTCAGACTTATATAATAACATTTACTTCACAAAATATTATAGTAACATTTACATAGCAATCAAATCTATTCTATTGGCATTTGCCTTGAAAAATATAGCTTTGGCAACATCTACTTTACAAAATCAATTTTCTTAAAACTAGATAATAAGATATAAGACAAAGAAGAAACAAATCCAAAGAAAACACAAAAAGTTATCATCTCAAAATAAGATCATAAAAAGAAAGATCAGAACATACCTTGACTTAGAATATTAAAAATAATGATTGTTTTAGTATTGTACTATTGCTCCATGCCCAAGGAGGAAGATCAAAACTTCAACAAAATTGTCTATGATTTCTAGAGTTTGGAAGCTTGCTTCGTGAGGAAGATAAAAGGTTTTAAGGAATAATGAATAGTCAAATAGGATTAGGATTCTAGAAATACTAAAAGTCTGGCTAGAAAAAAACTTTGATTTATTTCTTTTTACCTTTTATGTCAATTAGTTTAATTATGATTTTTTTTCCTTTTTGAAAGTTAGACATACGGACTTTTATGTCAATTAGTTTAATTATGATTTTTTTTCCTTTTTGAAAGTTAGACATCTGGACCAGCATTAAAGATATAACTTTTTTTCAATTTTTTCAATTTTTATAGTTCAAAATAATAATGTTTTAAATTCGATATATTCAATTGAGTTTGCGAACCTACCAAATTTATATGAATTTGACCAATCTGACCACAAGTCTGAAATGATCAAATTTAAATGTCTGAATTCACTCGATTGTATACAATAAACTCTGTACAAATTTACGTACAGATTTGACAATCATGTATATGATTAACAAATCATCTAATTATTTAGATAAAATATTATACTAAAAATAAGTCACAAATTTAAATAAATTATTAAATTTTATTATAATTCCATCTCTTTTATAACCTCCATATAAATGGAGGAGCAAAATTGAATTTTAAAATAATTCAACTACCTTATTTTATTCAATAATATATTTTTTTTAATTCTATATAACTCCTATCTTTTCTCATTTTCTACATCCTAATTATTTCTTTAGAATAAATAACTTCCTATTTTATTTATATAATTCCCTGACCAAAAAAACAAAATCTCACTCTAAATCCCACACTATTACAAGATGTCCCACATCCAAAATGAATATAGGAGAATATTTATTGACAATTTATATCGAACGGATACCTAGAAATAGTAGTATGAACAACAAAGCATTTATGTACAATATCAGTCTACACTGTGGTGAAGGCAGACAAAATTTCTAGTTTTATGTGAGCAACTAGAAAGAATGTCACTGTACAATGGTAAATACATATCATATTATAAAGTACATATTAGTACAAAACTTCAGCGGCTGAGGCACAGACATCGGTGCAACTTAAATACTCAACATTTACAGGTTTCAATCATGCGACAAATCATTCTCCAATTTGTACATCAAGCGTCTACAGCTGGCCCAACCTTTCCTGTATAATAATCACAAACAACTTTAATCTTATTTCAAAGAAGCAGTGCAAGAAAAGAGTATCAACTACGTTTTAAATATCCAACACACACAAATGAGAACATGTTGAATTCTTAAAAAATGAAGTACTAAATGAAGCAAGCTAGACAGTGAGAGATGTGTACAACACAACCCTGAAATGAGCCACAATATACATGCATAGCTTAACCAACCTGGAGGATAACCACTTTTAACCCCCCCCCCCCCGGGTTTCAAAAAAAAAAAAACCCACAAAAACACAACCGCCAAAAGGAGAGAATTTGAACATCTTTTATTAAGTGTATTATATATATATGTATATTGAGAGGTTTATTCAAAACTACTCTTCTGGCTTCTTCCTCTAACAAGCAAAAGCTTAGATCTATGAAATAAATACAGAGAGCAACAACCACCACCTGAAGCATCTGCATTAATTTGGGATGCTGCTCCAAAAGCTGGCAAAGTTTGTCCCGGTCACTCAACAAAGACTGCAATGCCCAAAGAAGAAAAACAATGAAAAGAAATTGAGCAATGCGTGTCACCAGCGTCAATCTCTCTCAAACAGAAAATTACACATGCCAAATACCTGAATCGCCTCTGGTGACTTGAAATACTCATGCAACGACATTCCTGAATCTTGCTGCTGCTGTGATTGAGCATCCCCTGGTTGTTGAATGTATTGAACTTGCTGCTGCTGTTGTGCATGTGAAAACTCTAGCTGTTGGGTTTGGTAATAGGGCTGCATTGAAGAACCCTGTGATTGTTGCAACATCTGTAATGGATGCACTTGAACATTGCCCTGCCCAGCCATCCCTCGCTCCACCTGCTGTAAAACTTGAACAGGCGGCCTAAGATGTTGAGGTGGTTGCACAGGGCGCGGAAGCTGGGGGGGCTGCAGTGGCTGCAACTGAGTAACAGAATGTATTGTCTGAGAGGAAGCTAGAGGGAAGGAAATGCCTTGCAAGATGCTTGGCTGGTTCTCATTCTGCTGATTTTGGGTGTTACCGTGGAAAGCCAATGGGGTGGAAGCAGGCCTACTGATACCCAAGGACGGCATTAAGCTGGGAGGTGTGTAAGATGACAATCTGGGAGGTGCAATGGAGGCCTGGGGAAGTTCAGTTGCACTAATACTTGTCTGATTATACAGAGAAGCTTTAACAGATGGCAAATTATATGAACCAGATGAAAAAGGAGGCGGTGTAGGTGGAAGTGGTGGAGGAGGCCTATTAGGTCCACCAGGAGAAGATACAGAAGTCCTGGAATATTTTGAATCTGGCATGTTAAGGGAAGTTGAACTATTGTTGAATGGAGATGAAAATTCTGTCTGCACCTGTAGAGGCGGAGAATTTTACAATTAGTAGGTGCTGGCCAAGAAAAATAACAAGGAAAAAGAGACGATGCATATGAATAAAGCTCCAAATGAAGAAGAATTCAATAAATAAAGGTCAAGGAGGCAAACTTTCTCACCTGGAATGCCACTGGACGTTGCGTGTCTGCTGGAGAGTTGACAAATGGGGATGAGTGACTAGGAACTGAATCTGAAGCATGTGATATAATGGTTGGTGGAGGAGGCATGGGGGGCAAAGGAGGTTGGTTAGGCAAAAACCTCTGCTCATATGGTCCTTGAGAACCAGTGACAATTGTAACATTCCCACCATGTTGTGGACTGTTCTTTACATAAAAATTTTGGGGAGTCATCCTTGAATCACTTGGTAGTTGCATAGATGTTGTGGGCATATTATGAAAAATAGATGCTGGAAATCCTGAATTATGTGTTTCTGCATTAGGATCATATCCTCTAGAGGTCCTAACAGGAACAACATTCTTGGAGTCATCAGACTGCTCAACATACTTTCTGTCTGAAGAAACACTTAATTCTCGAGTCAATGGCATCTCAGGCCGTGAAACTGAAACCTTGGAGGAATATTCAGTCTGTACATTTTCATCAAGATTAGACCTTAATGGGGTACCCATATGGGAAAACTGACTACTCTCAACAACATCACTTTCAGTCTCTTCTACAATTGAGTGAGGAGAATTTTGCTCAACAATAACTGGCGCAGGCTGCTGTAAATTATCATCAGGCTGAGGGAAGGGTAACTTATCATCAGATTCAGATTCCTCTCCATCAAATACTATATCAATTCCTTGAAGATCATCATCAAGGTCAGTTTTTAGTTGCTTGGATTTGTTCAACCTCTCCCCATCTGTTGGATTTGTGGGAGCAGCATTTTTGAGATGCGTCCCAGCCTCCCCAACTACTGTTGCAACAGGATTCTGGCGTCCCTTTTGTCTTGCCATAAATTCATCAACATGAATTGATGGAGGTCTCCCACCAGTAGATCCCACACGGGGCACTGATATCACATTGGTTACACCTTCAACATTTCTCTCCCTTGCCACATAGTCATCCACATGCATAGATGGAGGTCTGCTGGTATTTGGCTTCCGCTGCCGAAAGGAATCCCTACGTGTAGGACCAGAAGAAGCAGTAGACTGCGCTAAACCTCGTGAAAATGTATTTTGAGTAGATATCTCAGCCTGAGAACCTTCTCGAGAACGCCGTACTGGCCCATCCATTGATGACAGTTTCCTTTTGGCAGCAAGATTTGTCTGTGTTAATCTATCGGGTAATGTTTCAGGACATTCCCAAAAATACTTTTCCCCAAGTTCTCCAAGATCATCATCAATCTTTTCAACACCATTGTCAAGCATTTGATGTGTCTTTGAAAAAACTAAAATATCATTTCTGGGTAAAACACTATCACCAGAAACAATGTCATCCACTTTTCCTGAACTTCGCAATATTAAGGACAGTGACTTAACAGTTTCAGAAACCTTTACACCAAAGATAAACAACAGAAGTTAAAAACTAATCCATGGTATTGACAAGAGCAAGCTTCATTCAAATGGAAACATACCTGATACAATGGGATTTGCAAAACCAGACGGTCATCCACAGTTATCTTTGAACTTAACAGAGTAGTTAATTCTAGTATATAAGAAATATTTTCTTCAGGAAAGTCAACTGATCTTGTCATATCATCAGAAATCCCAAAAAGATGCTTCAGCGTGACAACCCTGTCAGGGTTCAAGCTAACCAACAAACAAACTGTAAGCCTAACCTGTTAGATAATCTTAACTAATAGCAATTTGGAAAAAAAAATGCAGGATTATTGCATACTGTGGTCTTCCATTTTTGTAATATTACGAAGCTAATTAATTTCGAGAGAATCAAATTTTAACAAATTTCTTTATGGTAAGAGATGCATTCTTGATTGCCAACATTTTTCATTAGCCCTCAACATCAAATGTGAATAAGGTTTCACATGTTGTGGAGTTTCCATTTCCTTTGAAATTTTGATTCCTTTTCACTTTTCCTTCTTTCTTGCTTTATTTAATGTTCCTAGCTTTCAAGAGAAAAGGCTTTGGCTTTTAGACTTGTTCTGCAATTCTAACATATAAATCATGTTCCCACAACCCAATTAGAATTAGTACTCAGAAATTTTTGGAGACAAATTGGTACAAATCACTCTTGCAAATCTTAAGTCTCTGCATATCCAAGTCATACTAAATTTAATCAATGCAGTTGTTCAAAATCCGATGCCAAAACTCACCTTTCCCCATCCAGACAAAACCGCAGAGAGCCCACTGACAGAACATAGGCAGCTTCAATAACATAAGTTGACAAGCCTTCCTTTGTATTAATTGATCTCAGCAACTTCATCAAGCAGCAGAGTAAAGGAGGGTGTTTTCTCCATTCTGCTTCAATACAAAAATCATAATTCACATCTCTATCATCTTTTTGAGGTTCTAGTTCACGGGCATCAGAGTGGATACCAAAAAGAATAGCTCTTATAGCACTTTGAGCATCACTACAGGAAGCCAATTCTCTGAAAGTTGTCAAACAAGCCAGTAACTCTCTTCCAACAGGCAGGACCTTGAAATGGTAGAAAATAAAAGAAGCATTATAATTTATAATTATACAGTCAATTTATAAGTCAATGAGACTAGACACCCAATTTGTGGAAGGGCAAGCACTGCTTATATGTGGAAAAAGGGCACCTTATCAACAATAGCAAAGCTCTAGATTGACCTGAAAGTATGAAGTAAAAAGAACAGAGTTACCTGACAACTCTTCATGAGATACCGCAAAATCAGTACACAATCTTCAGTACTCAATTTTTCAGAACTTTCACTAGGAAACAAGAAAGTTTATCAGTTGACTGCTAAATGTAAGCAAAAGCCAAGAGCAACAAGAAAACACAATCTACTCACATGTCATGCCTTCTGGGATAATGTGGAGAATGTTCAGATTGAAAAAGGAGTGACATACACTTGAACACAGGAAGACACCAACTAAGCAAACTCAAGCTGAACTTTGCAGAATTTCTACTCTCTGGAGTCTGCTTTCCATCTGCATCAACAAGAAGAAAACATCTATCCAGCACTTTCACCAACATCTGAAGAATGCCCTCCTTCAACAATAGACCCTGACATAGTGGAAGGTTAACTGTTTATTATATACTAGTATCAACACAAAATCAAAATAACCATAGGGACAAAAAGAAATTAGGGGGAAAAAAGAGCAGAAGGCAGTCAACCTTGGTAAGCGGATATTCCAACAAGCTGGCAAGAAAATCAAGTAGCCTGGAGACCTGAAAACATAACACACACATATATATATGTGCGTGTGTGTGTGTAACATGATTAGACTTGATAAATGGGTAGATATAAAATTTGGGAGTAGAAAAGATAGTTTACCTTGAATGCATCTGTATCAGACGGAGAAAATGATTCAGAAACATGATGAATTATTGATGACAATACTGGTTGTATAAGCATAGATGCATAATCAGCATTTTGGCAGGTAATGCGAATTATGAACACACGAAGCAGGTCTTGAATCACCACTAATGCCTGTTAAGGAATCAGAATGGCACACAAGATAACATTCAACAAGAATTAAAGAAAGTTGCACCAGAAATCTGATCTCATTCCAAGAAGTGAAACCAAAAAAAATGTATTCCACGCCTAGGCAGAAATTACATACAGATATGGCAAAATGCTGTATAATCTGCGCAATTTTGTCAAGGTGTGGAGCCAAGTGGCATGAAATCTTCTCAAGGTGTTCAGATTCCAGGTACCAGTTGACCTGCCTCTCTTTCTGTGGCCCTAATAATGTACCAACAGCCAACATTCTGCGGGCACTCAGCAAAGGCATTCCACTTGTCCAAAGCCACTTATCTTCCTCAGGAAATAAATCGATCTTGCGGTAAGAGACAAAGACCGGGGAAAAATTTAGTCATATACAGTCCACAGAATTTCACACAGCGAAGATAAAAAAAATAATATAGATGATAATTGTGAATATGAGAGAGACATAAAATTATATATAATAGTTATAGAAACAACCACCACCAAACCACCCCGACTCCCAAGTTTTGCAGAGTAACATCAAATGGGAAGCATGCATACCAAAAGACTGAACAAACTGCAGGTTTCTTTTTGACCCAAAGCCAACATTGAAGTAGTTTGGACACTATCAAGAAGAGTATGAAAAAGACCAGGACTCCAGCCATGCACTGGCCAAAAAGCAAGGGCTGACGCAATGAGATGACAGACAGCTCCAAAACCAATAGCATAATCAGGATATGGAGAGGATATGTCCGCTGTACATGCAGCTAACTTAGGGCTGCAATCACCAGAATTTGATTAGTTTAAAGAAGCAGCATAATCACAACAACCAGAAGCAAACAGAAAGCAAAAGAAGTACCTTATTTCTCTGTGTAAACGTAGAAGGGCATTCATTAGCTTTGTATTCCGGTGCTGCTCCTCAGTTTTCTATAAAATTGCAACCAACTTGATCAGGGACAGAAACCATTAATAATTTACCATCTTGTATAGTGTACATTAACTGCAACAGATAGATCTCATGCAGATTTTTTTCTTTGGGGAAACAAGAAACAGTGGAGAGAGGAGAAAGTTTGAACATACAAGAAAAGACATCCTCTTAATAGTCAAAGCAATGAGAGAATAAAAGAAAATGTGAACCAAGGATGCAATAACAATAAACTGTGTAGTCTAAAAGGGAAAAAATTTAATAAAATAGGATTGAACATTCTGGCCACTACAATACTGGGCTTGCACTTTAAAGACCATTCAACAAATAACATGTAACAATCAATTCAAAAAATTGGAAATAGCTAGGATTTATTAGTGTTTTCTTGGTCATCGAGATACATGTTCTCAATTCAAACATGAATTATTCCCATCTGTTTCTTTTCTTTCCTTCTAGGTAAATTTCATATTCTATTGAAAAAAAATTTAGTATGGCATGAGAAGTACCATGAAGAGAAGAGACATGAACTGTACAAGGGACATACCTGTAATTTCTCAACAAGTGATATCAGTAGCACCAAAGAAGGAAGCAAAAGATCAACTATGCTCTGGTCACGATTACGTTCCAAAAGCAAATCTGCCGTAGTGTTGCATTCAGCATTCTCATCTACAAGGTAATCTGTCCAAAAGAATGGAAATCACATGTCCCAAATTAAAATAAATATATGACAAAAAGGAGTATCGATGACTGATAATAGATGCAAGACAATAAGATGGGAGGAGTAAGCCAGAATCATTCAGCAAACACCCAGGGAGAATGACATGAATATGATAAATGCAAACAAGAGAGGTGAGTTATACACATTTGTAAATACATAGGAAAATAAATCACCAAAATAGGCTCAAGCCAGGCTGAGCTATAATGGGGTCATACTGAAGTTAGAAGTTATATGTTTCAAGGTTTGATTCACTCCAGCTTCAAGCCCAAATGGGGCTTGAGATTGACTTCTTAAAAGCTTACTTTAGAATAACTTGCAACCTGAAATAAAATGTTTCAAATTGGTCCTCTAACGAGATTATCTTGTTGGTCAAACTGTACATCATATATTGGAGAATGAGCAATTATTTAATTATAAACCAACATGAAGTAAATAACATTAGTAAACAGAAATGGAACATTTAATAGAACCTCAAGAAACATAGATACCAAACTTTGTCTTTCCCTGCCAACCAATTATTGAAAACTGTTTATGACATCAATTAATATTGCGAACTACAATGAGAAAGCCTAATCAGAGTTAAATTATCAAACACAATAGCTTGGAAATATATAATCAACTTATTATGACACAATTGTGATTAACTCACCGTAATTGTTTGATGACCTTTCAAGCATAAATCTGCAATTGACTAAAACAGCATAGATAATTATCATGGCACCTTCATCATAAAGAGCCACAGCAATTGTCTGCATTGGGAAAAAAAATACTAATAAGAAATTATTTAAATCCATCAATGAAACAAATTGAAATAGACTAAAACATACTGGGTTCTCGGAAATGAATGCCAAAATTCTTAATGCTGTTGTCAACTGTGCTAGAGAAGAATCACGAAGTGTAACACCATCAAATGACTTTTCAGATATAAACTTTCCAAGATTCTCCATGACATTAACATCAGAGCCACTGGAAAAATCTCCAACAGAATTATCAACATCAGTCATATCAGACACTAAGATGCTAGTTGAAGATAACTGGGCATCTCCTCCAGAGGCCAATATAGCAGCATATCGAAGAACACCAATGCTACCATGTTTGTGATAAATTACACCAGCATCTATCCATTCCAACAATCGCGTGGGAGCATCTTTTCTATTGGACCCCGGAGAGGAAAAATGTAAAGCCCTATGAAGTTCACTAGCATGTTGAATCCAGGAATTCAAAGATGATGCAGTGGAGTCTGTAACAATAACTTCAATGATCTCAGCTGCCGAGTGAAATATTGCAAGATTTACTGGTGAAGATCCTGAAGGCAACAAAGTAAGCACATTCATTTTAGACCACTAAATGAGAAATCTCTCCCCTACTCAGGAAAAGAAAGAGGATAGAGTAACTCGAGTACCACTATTCTTCCCAGCAGATTCAGATTCCTTGCCAGAACTTAAGGCTTCAATCAAGCAGGAAACAGCCTGCAACAAAGGAAGGATACATACCAAACAACTTAAGCATCTAAACACAACCAAGATCTCACAAATTACAATGTCAAGTATCAATAACATATCAATGTTGCAGTCATATCGACCTGTAACAGAATTTATTTGAGGTATTAATAGATAAAATCTGTGATTGCAAAGCAAAAGTGTCTTGAAGAAACCACACAAATTCAGAACAACATATATGAAGCTCCCATCTCTAAAACTTCATCAACCTCACTGAGAGTGCCAGACCAAAGAGAAGCCAAAAAAAGGGGGCTAATGCATGCTTTAATATATTCTACTAATATTTCTACCTGATAATTTCCAATTCTATGTAACTCAATAATGCACTATAGTAGCATAATACACACATACCTCAGGAAAAAATCCCAAAGTCAACAATGCCTGACGTCCACAATTAGACCTGAAAAGCAGCAGCAAATTTAATTAAGATTCAAATTAATAGAATAGTTAAAATTCAATTCAGACAAAAATAAGACAGCTTCCACCTAGAGATACTGCAGAGTTCCCACAAGACCCATAAAAACTCTTCTGAGAGTAGATTTGATGAAAGCAGACGATCAATGGCATGAACCTGGGCCACGGGCAAAAATAATCACAGTATCATGCAAAACCAGTAATAAAACCCAAAGTTCTATTAAACTGTATTTACACAACAGCATAGAAAGGAGGAGGAGGATGGTAAGACAAAGAAAGGAAGCCAAATTTTAACCACAAACTAAAACTAACCATCTTTAAGTGGATCCAGACTATCATTCCTATGTCCTGCGGGCTACAAAAGAAACCCTTTGATATCAAAACAGCTGCATATCGGAGAGGTATACAGTCTTCCTTGTTCATATTATCACCAGCCCCAAGGGCACGGATTATAGTGGTAGAAAGTTCAGGATCTTGTAGTAGGAATATCAAGCCTGAAAGTAAAATTGAAAGAGTGAGATAATATTGTTTGCTTCTTTCTGATGACCAACATGTGTCATATGCATGCAGCACATGTTATTTACACATCAACACTGATTGTAGCCAACCTGAACGACAGAAAAGAAATGAAAGAATCACAGACTCAAAAGATGACGCAACATCCATAAATATTTCCATCGCATGTCCCTCTTCTACACGTAATATGGAAGATGACAAGAGGGCAGCAGACAATGAGAGAAATCCCCGTTCCTGTTACCAAGATAACAAGGGATAATGAGTTATAACACATGAACACATTCTTTTTTTTTTTTTTGGGATATACATGTGTGAACAATATTACTATAAATAAACAGTCCATGACAATAGAGACCACTTATCTTTATTGAAAAACAGACAAAAATGGAAAAAAAAATGGAACAATATCCATATTCACTAAACAGAAATAGACACACATGATAAATCACGGAGTAAGAAACCAAGTGATCCCAGACCCAACATCGAGGTAAAATTTATTATAGTAAAGTTGCATTGCGACAGGCATATACCTTTAATAGTCCCAGTAAATAGGAATCAATATCCCAAGCTGAAAAGGAACAACTTGATGAGCTAATCAAGGAGGAAGATGTCTTATACAACAGCAATCCATCTGTTTGACAAGTGATCAATGATCTGCTCGCAAAAGCAGCTGGAGAAGGATCTTCAATTGGACCACGCGAGTTTATCAATTTCTGCATTAGTACTCGTTACAAACACTAACTAGAAATTTTTAAGTTGCAAGTCCTTGCTTCAACAAATTAAAATCATCAGACTTAGAAAAATAAATAAATAAATAAAACCTCCTTTCTACACATTTCTCATACGATGAAGCAACAATCAATTAATTTTAAACTGACCAGAAGCTTTTCGAGTTGGATTTGGGCAGACATAAGCATGTTCAAGGTTGTAACCCTACCAACAGTGCTGATGCTTTCCAACACAGATAGAACTGCAGACTGGTAAAAAAATGAATTACAACTAGATAAAGATGAAGTTCTGAAATGCAAAGAGAAATGCATCAGGCACACTTTGAAAAGAAGTACCTCATATTTGAAAGCAAATTCATAAAATCGTAATCGGTGAAGCAAATAGGTTGCAAGAGAAGCAACATCATGACGAGGTTTTCCCAATATCAACTTTAACAATTGGCTATAACCTTCACTAAAACCAGCGGGGATATTTTCATCTTCACGTGGCCACCAACCTAAAAAGCCTTCACATCCAACTGAATACCTAGTGGCCTGCTCCAATACTCCAAGAAGCAGCAGCATAACAGTAGTAGAATTCTGCACATCCTTGGAAAAAAATGTGGCAAGCTGCTCCATTCCCCCGCCATTAACAAACTGAAAGCAGCTCTCTCTACCAGAACATAGTAAATAAGCGATGCTCAATTCTAGAAGGGCATTCTCAGTCTGCAGACAAACAAAAAGTTTAATGACAACGGAAAACAAAACCAGAGAAAAAAATAAGGCAGAAAGAAATCAGAAAATGAATGAGAGAAGGACATAGGGTGAGGGAGAGAATCAGAAAGCATATTTTTCTGAATCAAATCCTCAGCTGGTACTGAAATGCTGGAAGAATGCATAAGAGAAAATAACAGATAACCTGTGAAAGACATTGACCTCCTGTAGATGAAGAGTTTCTCCTAAAATACATATCCACTAATTCTTTGGTATCCAACACATCAGTTTCCAATTCCAGATAATTTCCCTCTGAAGACCATTCAGAAGATGCACTCCCTGATCTATGTTGAAGCACTTTGTAAACCTTGAGGAGCTCTTTTCTTGCATCATTAACAACGCCATGCAACTCATCAAACTTTTCTGATCTCTTTGACATTTGATATTTTGCACTGATTGACTTGCGAATGTCTCTGGAAATATAAGAAGATACTGCTGACACTACAGTACTTACAACATTATGTCCTGCATCCTGTAGCTCAGAAAACTCCAAAATCTTCAACATTATCTGTAGAAATTGCTTGACTTCAACAGAAATATCTGATGCTGGAACTGGTATAGACAATACATTCAAAGGAGAAATTAAGTCTTCAATTGTCCAGTTAGAAGAATGTAATGCTAGTGGCAGGTCTTCAAGCTTCCCCTCAACAGAATCAACAATATCAGTCAATGCATTGTCATCAAATTCGATGTTAAACTGGCCCAGATCCTCTGCTGTGTTGCCATATATAACCAAGCTCAGACTACGATAGCTGCCCCTTACAACTAAATGACTAGTTACAACAGCCTGGGAAACACAAAGCAACATTGAAACAGTAACCAAAGTACATGTTTTTTTAGGAAATGAAAATGATGGACAGGTCAAGAGGACAATTCATGAGCTTAACATCTTTATTCTTCACTAAATCAGGAAAATTACTACATAAAAATTATACTTTCACACAGAAGTTTATTATCATAGGTATACATCTACACTTTCTGGTCATTTAAACAATAAATTTCCATATGTTTCCAACATTCTAGAAATTATTCATATTTGATGTAAAACTGATCTGTAGTTTCCAATTCTATTAAATTAATTTTTATGTATATTTGATAAAGTTGTAACTACAAAAGGTTCAAAGCACAGATATTCAGCCAACTATTCTAGACCAAGAAGAAAATGATTCTACAATTAGAATGGTGCATAAGTGTAGGAAAAAATTCATGAGATACACTTCATGAACTATAGACATATCACACATAGCAGGTCAACACAAAACCAAAATAAAGTAATTCTAGTTCTGTGGTTCTGCACATATTATCTACATGTTGTTTGCGTAACTAAATATCCAACCAAATAATGTTAATAAAGCCAAAATATACAATCATTTAAATTGCAATATTTACCTCTACTTCTAGAACATTTGATGAAGAATGAGAATAGAGAAAAGGTTGACAAAGTCTCCGAAATCTCGTCTCTCCCTCACAGTGAACGAATACCTCTAGGGCAAAAGATGGAGGTGAAGTTGCCCTGCAAATTTTGCCAGCAACTAAGATAATTGATTGCAAAAACAAACTTTCAGACAATAGACCAAATCACTGAACATGATATTATCCACATGGCCAACTGAAGCATTTTCCTTGTCCATATGGGCATTTAGAAAAGAATCACATGACCACAAGATACATTACATTTCAAAACAAAAACCAAACTTCCACCTAGAGACATTCAAAACTAAACAAGAAGCACATACCCAACAAGCGTTACTGTTTGGGCAACTGAGGATGCACTCTGCTCAAGGAACTCACACGCAGTTATCACAATGGGTTCTGAAAAAATCACCTGCAAGAACATATATTAAAGAGGGGTGAAATTTCATCGTAAAACCCAACAAAAAAACCAGTTAGCCCAAACAATAATACGATTATACCAAATAGTAACAAATTCTGAAGTTCGTTAACACTAATACACAGAACTATAGCGAGATGTTTAAATATATGATGTAGCTCTCGAATGAGAATTATTATAAGTTGAAACAATGGAGCTTCGGCCATGTATTGAAGGAGTTCCTTACCGTCACTCTTTCTTTTCCATAATGAGAATTATTATAAGTTGAAACAATGGAGCTTCGGCCATGTATTGAAGGAGTTCCTTATCCTCACTCTTTCTTTTCCATATATAATATTACATTAATAAAAAAATAGTGGAACTTCAGCCATAACATTGAAGCTCAAAATATGAATAAGAACTTAGTGCAAGTGAATCTAGAGTTACCTCGTCGACGTACTCATCCAGATGGGGGTGAACGAAGGTCTGAGCAAAGAGGATGCATGGTTCGGGTCGACCCATCTGGTACTTTCAGTTTTTGAATTCGGGCATGCGCGTCAATTTCGTGTATTTGAATGCTAGGGTTTCTGGAGCTTCACTGTGTAATGTTTATTGAGATTTGTGAGTTTCTGCTCGTCGCCGACCTCCCAGAGTGAGAGGTAGCGGGGAGAAGGAGAGGGACTTTTATTCTTTAGTTAATTGAATTTAACTAAAAATGTAAGAAGAGGCGTGGAAGTTAAAACATTAAAAATCAAAATTAAAAAAAAATAATTATTGATAAGTTTAGATTAAAAAAATTTAAGAATTAAAAAAAAAAGAAAATAAAGTGAGTTATGGAAAAATTAAACAAGAAAATTTATAATATTAAAAAGAACAAAGTACATCCACATCTCATAATTTTAGTCTAATTACATTTTAATTTTTCTGTTTTATAAATATATATTTGTTATATATAAAAATTGGCTCGGGCCGAGAGCGCTTCCGAGAAGATTAAGATCAGCGAGAGGACCAACTCGAGCAGCGTCCAGGGTCGTTTAGTTGCGTCGCAAAGTGACTTCGTCAATCCCGACTCGTGCCCAAAGGCGCAGGTTCAAACTCGCCATTCTCAGGGCCAGACAAGCGATCTGACGAAGTATAGCTTACGATCAAAAGCTCACCAAATAGAAGAGGACTAAATCATATTCAGCTCCAACGGTCGAGCAGGGCCTGCCTGTAGAAGATAACTTGCAGCAGTCGAAAGTAAGAGATTTAGTCTGTAAATTATGTCTTGTACAATAAATATTGATGTAATAGATTTATTACATATATAATTACAATTGTAGTCTCATTTTCTCTATAAATATGATGAAGGAGCCCCTCTGTAAAGAGACTGAGATTACATATTGAAATCCTGCCAAAAACAGAGATAAAATATTGTAAAAACATTGTCTCAATAACACTACTGTGGATGTAGGGTCCAACACTGTCTGGATTTAGTCGAACCACGCTAAACTGGTGCCTCTTCCTTCTCCGCTCTTCCCTTCATTTCTGTCTATTTTACTGCTCTGTTTTATTTAAACCGGCTATAAGTCAGAGATACTGTAAAAATCTCTCTCGTTGACCGAAGTTTGAATCATCACTAAAATTCGACGCCAACAATATTAATTTTCTTTATTTCTGTATTTTAAACACATATTTATTTATCTATTGTAATAAAAAGAAAGAACTGTATTTATATTTGTAAAAATAAAATAATAAAATATAATTTTTACTGCACTATGGAGTGTATACAACCCATAAAATTTGGAGTATAGTAAACAGGTTGTCAAGAGTATTTCTTCTTTGGTGAATATCAGAATTCCTCCTTTTGGTCTTCTTCTTCTTCTTCCAGTTCTCACTATTTTTTATATATTAATTATCCCTTATTTATATATCTTGCTTTGTTGTGCTTACTTTTACTATACAATGAAAGGGTATTTATCACATATTAAAAATCATACTTTTAAAACTTATAACATTTATAAGATTAGAATACCCTAAAAAAATTAGTTATTATTTAGAATTTTAAGATTTAGTTATTAGAATTTAGGATTTAGTGGATACGTTTATACGATATAGTGGTTTGATGGCTAAAATTTTGAAATTCAGTACTTGTTTGGTAGACCCGAAAAGAAGGGCCTCTCATAGTATATTTAAATACTTAGTTAGTAACTAATGTTTGGTGCAAACATAGGATCAAATAATTGTATCTGCTCCAAACATTTTATCAAGTTACAACCTGATAATTTCATCCTTCCATCAAGTGTATAAGACTAGATAGTATAATTCTTCTCACTCTATCCCCGTTGTGATCTTATTTTTTAGGTTTTTGATTTGTTTATAGGTTTTCTTTTTGAGTTTTATGTAATTGTGTATTAAACATTGAATATTATCATCTTTTTATATCATATTCTGTATTATCATGATTGACTTATTCTATCTTATTATATATTATCATATCATCTAAATAAATAATTGGTGGTTAATGTTTAAGGATTGTGATTTAGTAGTTAAACTCTTTTTATTTAAACAAATTGACTTCGAACTTGTCATTTAAAATCAAATTAACAAATATTTAATAATAATGTGAAAATAAAGTCAAGTCTCAATTAATAATAGTTTGAGATTCTTTAACTGTCACTAACTGTACCTGACTAATATTACACCAATTAATAAGTGAAACAACATCATTTACAATAATCCTATTTCACCATCTCCCGCTGTGATGCACTCTTCTCTTAAACCTCACCCTACAATTTCCTCACTTAAACCCTTGCAAACCTTTTCTTCTATCTTGATCCTTAGCTGCCCTACCAACTAAGCCTTGATTCTCAACCACTTTGCTCACAAAAATGAGAAAACTTCATAAAATCAACAACATCTCCACTTCTGCCATTCCACTTGCCAGCAACGACTACGAGCAAAGTATAAATTGTTGAGAATTTGCCATCAAGGTAATTATTTTTACAATTGGTCTCCCCCATTATCTTTAGCTAATATTATTGGCCTAAAAATATTGTTTATGCTAAGTTTATTTAGGGCTTGTAATTTTGAGAATTTATCTCCACTTAAGGTATTTTTTTTTTTCAACTGGTATTCCTCAATATCTTTAGCTAATATTATTAGCCTAAAATTATTGTTTATGCTAAGTTTATTTAGGGCCTTTTTTTTCCCCCCGAGAATCTATCTCCATTCATGAACTTCTGATAATTTATCCCATTTTTAAGTTTGGATATTTTGAAAATCTTTTCCATTTTTAACTCTTTAATAGGTTCAATTTTCAAGCCCTCGATTGGAAGTCCCTTTTTCAAGTTTTTAGCAAGTTTAATTGTCTAACAACTCTCTTAACCAATTAAAACTACTTCCAATTGGTTAAACTCGAAATTTACGATTAAGATCAATTCAGAGGTTCCTTTTGATCAGAGTTTAATGGAAAATTTGGACAAATGATTTTGGGCAATTGGTTTAAAAACCTAGGTTAACTGATCTTGATCAACCAATGTTCAACCTAATGGGATAGGTTTAGGCAGTCCAACTTGATCCGTTAAAGACCGGAAACTTCAAATTTGTAAAGTACTAATAAAATCCAATTATTTTGAATTAAAAATATATAATTATAATTTCTCTATTAAAAAAATCAAATTTTTTCTTATCAATAATAATTAATTAATTATAGAATATATTATTTAAAAAGCCTATCGTAATGTACAAAAAAGACTCAACTTATTAAATATTTAATAATTAAACTCAAATTTGTATCATTAAATAAGGGATCTTTTGACGCAAATAAATATCGAATCGAATAAAATCCCCGTTAGCCTTGAATATTACCAGGCCTGTTGATAAAAGCCATAAGAAAAAGTCTTCCAAAGAACATTAATTGTTAGTTTATCAAAGACTCACCAGCTCAACTTATCTATTTCATAAATTAATTCCACTGTCTTCTCTCATAAAGTTGTCCTTGATTCATAAATCACAAAAATTATAACAAAAATCCATTGGATGGTGATTTAATAATTAATTAGCACATTCCTCTACCATTTAAAATCTGTAAATAAAATTGCAATTGGATGTTTATTGTCTATAAATCAAAATTTTGCACACAAAATTCATAAAAAAATATAAAATAAAAATTGTGAACCATAAACTAAATTATTTTGGCAGAGGATTGGGCTAAAGTATCATACCATCACATATATATAAAATTAATACATAGTCCAGGATTCTCACCAGAATGTGACTTCCATGTAAATGGCAATAGAAATATAGTAATTGCCAAAAACAAGTGCTAATCTCTATGTTCTAGATTTAGGAGCTTGCAGGGTTTGAACCTAATGACACGACTAAATTGTACCTAGGCTATGAACTTTCACCAAACATTCTTCAATTAAAAAAATATTAATTATTCCAATAAATAAAACACAAAACAAATCCTAGTTCAACCTCTAATAAAGGATGACAACCAGTAAAATCGCAAGTATGTCCTTGTGCTTAAATGTTCAACATAGTGCTTTACATACTCCTGCTTAAGCAATATTGCTTGTGCTTTACATACTCCTGCTTAAGCAATATTGCTAGCAAAATTGTAGTAACATTCTGTCTAATCATAATTATAATAATAACGCTGGTGTTTATAAATAGCAGGACAATACGGTCCTGGAGAAAGATTATTATCGTGTATTTTGGCTGTGCAGCAACTCAATGGCAGCAGCAACCACACCCTTACCCTGCGCAGAAATGTCAAATCCTGGTTCTGAAATCTTCATGTTTAAAAGACCGTCAAGCTCCGCTCGCAATTTCTGCAAATTCATTACCATTAGATTTTGTTCAAACATGTCTCGAATTAACTTTGTAAGGTGGTAAGGAAGAGAAGAAAAATAAGAGTAAATTACATTAATATATTGTGTATGAATTTATAGATGCTTTCTTACCAAACCAGTGGATACGATTTAACCGTTCAACCATGAACTGCCCTTTGTTCTAATTCAATGTAACTGGCCAGTTCGTCTGGTTTAATCAGTTTTTCATCTTGTTGAACATATTAAACTATGACCTCATGACTTTTTTCCAGTTTGTTGCCTTGTTCAATTTTTAAACATTGAATTTGACTACAACAATCTACTTGAATATTCTCCAAATTTGCACAGGCATCCTATATATTTAGTCATATTGAGAAAATAATTAGGATTTAGGAGTGGGAAGTAGACAAGCTAAAGAGAATTAGAGAGAGAATACTGATAATATTATAATACAATAAAATAAGACCGAATTGATACCTTAGACATAATCCAATGCTCTATATATATAGAGCTCCTAAAAAAATAGACTATAAAACCCTAACTTTGTATGCACTACAAGCAAGCCTATAACATAATCTAAGCCCATAATAAACCTAATAACCTAATTACTAATATTAGGTTCTAACACTTCCCTTAAAACTGAAGCTTACAAAGCTCAAAGCTCAAGCTTGTTATATAAATTTTAACTCTAAAAAATAAAATGCAATAAAAATAACTATAAAGAAAACTTAAACTTCAAATTCCACGGATGACTTGCAATAAACACAACATGTGAACACTCCCCCTAAATGCCAACACTCAAGCCCCAAACACAACATCAAAATCTCGGTACATACAACTCCTAGATGTCTTCTGCCAACTACTCTGGTTGCTCCCTCGACCTTCTTCCAATTGTTCTCCTTGGCACAAACAACACAGTTTCCAAAAATCTTCTACTAGCTTCCCCTGAGCTTACTGCCTCAATTTCCTAGCCAGTCCTCAAAATTACCAATATCTATGGTTTGAATTACGTCAAAACCATCAATACTACCACAAAATATGTTGCTCCCAAGTTGTATTTATTGCAGCCAATTCCAAGACGTCAATGCAGAGATGCACAACTTAAACCTATAGAAACAAAAGTCATGCCAAACAGTGCTCCAAATCACATTAAACACCAAAAATTCGCCAAACAGTACTCTAAATCACATACATCAAAAATTAAAATTATCCATACGAGCATAGCACAAAAATGCACTCCAAGCACACAGCACCACAACATTACCCACAACAAAATTGCAAGCCCTAAGCCACACTCAACATCTTTCTGGCACTGAAACAATTGCCACTGGATAACATTGCCGGAAAAGCTACTTCTTGTAGCATCTCACCAAGTCCATCTCCACTAGCCCAAAAATGAACTCCACTACCAGTCTCCACACACAGCTCCCACAATCAAAAACAGCATAAGTACACCTTATCCATACTTAAAATGTAGGAAGCACCCAATATTCAGTCACCAGTCTATGAACTTCAGTCCCCAGAAGACAATTAATCAGATATTTTAACTGGATTATGGGTCAGCAATGCAATGTACAAATGCAAAGATGCAACATCTGTCTCAAAGGTAACTAGCATTACATACCTTGTGTTAGTCATTAAACAGGAACAGAACATTAAGTGCAATTAACAAAGGAAACCAGAAGAAAATCTCCTAGGGCAAAAAACTGCCAATCAAGCACAGCACTTCTTCAAATGAAAACAACTGATATTGAAAGCAATTTGACTGGAATCAAACTCCCTCCACATCTTGAGAGAGAAAACAAGATGCTTCAGATTCAAGCCCAATGCACCCAAAGTTGAAATAACCACCACTCTGCACTGATTTCAACACACCCCATCCACATATAGGAAACACAATGACTCCACTGAATTTCTGTAACGAGCATCATAGTCTAAATAAAACACAAACACAGCAAGAACTCTCTGATGTTCTCCAGAGAACTCCTAGAGAAGCCCAAACCTCAAATTCAACCCTCAAACAACATCAAAACAAACAAAAAATTGCTTAGTCCAGCAAAAAGGAGCAACCCATAGCTGAATCATTTAACTCTCCATGACACAGCCAAAGTCTTCCAAAATTGCACTAAAACCATTGAGAAGCTAACAAGAACAGCTCTCAACAAGCTTTAAGTATCCTAAATCAGTAAAAGTGCCCCAAACAACTTCAAAAAAGTGCCAAAAACGTTCTAAAACGGGAAAATAGTGAGCCTGGTCACACTTTGCCTAAGCCCCTGCCAAAACCACCATAGAAATCACCACTGTTCACCCAGAAATTGGTGCCGGCAAGCATCACAGCTGAACCTCACCATCAAACAAAAATTGCAAGATTCAAAGTCAAAAAACATACAAACTAGAGACTGAATCAACCAAAATCGAATTGCAACAGTGAGCTGATCTGTCTCCGGTCACCATGGTTGCCGGAAGAACTGCCGTCACTGACAAAGGCCACCAAAACTACCTCCTCTAGTTGCCGAAGAGGAGCCTGAAGGTATACTGGGTTGTCAAGATGAATCTGCGAACTTGAGACTTAGATCTCTGTTTTTTTTTTTCCAGCACCTTATGCTTCAACTCAGAAATATATATTTTTTTCTGCTCTACCTTTTAATTCTTTTCATTCATCAAAACTCAATCAACAATAACAATGAAAAATAAATAAACCTAAAAATCTACTAGAACAGCAACTCAACTCCTTTATATTTTCAAAATTAAATAACTCTCAATAACAAAACAGAAATCAACCTAAATTTATATCAAAACTATGACAGCAATTCAAGCCCATTGGAGATTGCTGGAAGCAATATAACCCAACAGGCCTCAATGTGGATGATATCGCTCTGATACCATGTTGGAAAAATAATTCGGATTTAGGAGAAGGAATAAGTAGAGAAGTTAGAGAGAATTAGGGAGAGAACACTCATAATATAATAGAATGAAATATGACTGAATTGATACATTAAACATAAACCTAATGCTCTATCTATATAAAGCTCCTAAGAAACATAAAGACTATAAAACCCTTAACTTTGTAATGAAAATTAAATAAACCTAAAAATCTACTAGAATAGCAACTCAACTCTTCTATATTTTCAAAATTAAATAACTCACAACAACAAAACAGAAATCAACCTAAAACAAAACAGAAATCAACCTAAATTTATACTAAAACTACGACAGCAATTCCACCCCATTGGAGATTGCCGGAAGTGATATAACCCACCAGGCTTTAAGGTGGATGATACCGCTCTGATACCATATTAAGAAAATAATTAGGGTTTAGGAGAAGGAATAAGTAGACAAGTTAGAGAGAATTAGGGAGAGAACACTCATAATATAATAGAATGAAATATGACCAAATTGATACATTAGACATAAACCTAATGCTCTATTTATATAGAGCTCCTAAGAAATATAAAGACTATAAAACCCTTAACTTTGGGTGGACTACAGGCAAGTTCATAACATAACCTAAGCCCAAAAAAGCCTAATAACCTAAATCTTTCTAACAAGTAATAACAGCAACTTCCCTTTATTTTACAACATGAAAGGAGGACAATGTAATTTCAAGAAAAAAGGGGATGTCTTGTAATAATTTTATTATAACTTGGGGAGGTCAATATGAACATTGAAGGGAATAGTTAAATGAAAATTACCTTTATTAACCCCATGACGCTCTTTGAAGCAGAAAAATGAAGGTAACCTCCAAGCATTTCAATGCCCTCTCCATTTTTGCTAGGGGTTAGATTACCTCCAAATAGAAGTAGAGCATAATCTGATATATTCGTGCAGTCTCGAACATAAATGCTGCTTGTTTTCACTTTTTCACTATATACCATGTATGGCAGAGGGAAGAGATGAACCCCTGCATTGACAGATGCAGGATGTATATCAACTTTCCCAACATCTTTGGTATAGAAAGCGGTCCGCTTTCCTCTTCTTTTGCACTGGACAACATTAGGATAGAGCCCAGCACAAAGAATTGCACAGATCATCTCCATATCATGACTGTACTGGTTATAAGCCTGCACAGATATACATTATGCTTGATATCTATATTCCTTGTTCGTAAAGAAATTATAAATTATGGTTGTTTAGCTTTGAAAGTTAACAGACCTGATGTGAATTCAACAGAGAGATGAAATTGTGGGAAAAAAGGGATGGGGAAAAAAATGAAATTGCAATTTAGGCTAAAGAGATTACGTTGGCACCCCTGGACTTGTCAACAAATCCGATGTCTGATAATAAATCAAGAAACTGCATTCTCATATCTTCAATCATCTGCAAGGCTACAGGGGAAAGAAAATTATCCCAACAGAATTCTTTTCCCTTCCCCTTTCGTTTTGCATCCTTCCATCCTTCGAATGCCTTAAGAAGTGCTATGTGGTCACTGAATTAAAATTACATTTAGAATTCAAGTAGACAAGACAGGCAGTCAACAGAGAATTTATGCCACACTACTGAGGATAGCATTTGTCCAGCTCAATGACTAACCTGCAAGAATCACCAGCAAAAGATTGTTTTGCCGCATCAGCTTCTTCTTTTCTATTTATAGGTAAGACAAATGGGTTACGATATGCAAGAGCAGCAGCAATAGTCAAGGCAGGATTGAGGCACTGAAAGATAGAGCCCATGAGAAGCATCTTCCCTATATTTGGATCCAAAGGTATGGTGCAAAGATGCCGACCTGTAAGGTGAATTTTGACTCGGATAATATCCAAAGCCCAGATTCAATAAGATTAAGGAGACAATCACATCCAGCATAACATACCTAGTGGAGTAAGCTCCTCCTTTTCATCTAATGCTCCAATTGTTTTCAGAAGCTCAATAGCATTCTGAACGGCGAGAGGATCTGGTGGCTGAAGTGCCTTTGCTAAAAACAATCCCACAGTTCCAAGTTGCAAACTTTTGATTTGCAGGCACAACTCTTGCAATGGTGTTCGGAGAATTTCTGGTAACTGATACTCAAGCATTGCATCATAGATCACTTTTGGATACAATCTATAACAAACTCCAGGCTGCACACGACCAGCACGACCACGCCTCTGAAAATAAGTCTTTTATCATTAGTAAACGGTAAGAGGAGAACATGGATACACAACACATTGATTTTCCCCCTTTTTGTTTGGATCTGATTCATATGCAGCATTTAATAACTAAGACATTCAGCAGCAATGGCATACTAACCCTCAGGAAGAGCCACATGTTCATTTAAGCCAAAGACCCGTATGTCCTTAAAAAACCACAACCCAAGTACCTGATGAGCTGAAGCCTTTGAAATCCATGATGGTAACAGACATGCAAGCTTGTTCAAAGCATCATAACTGGTCTCTTTCGCTTTTCCACAGTCTACGACAAATACAACATCATCTATGGTGATGCTACTCTCGGCAATATTTGTTGCCAGGACAATTTTTCTACAATGCAGAATTACAACAATCAAAACCTAAATTCTAAAATGATATATACATGTACATAAACATATAGATATATATATGTATGCGCACATATACATATATGTGTGTCCACACACACACACACACACACACACATGTATATATAAGATGGCTGAGCAGTTGCATGCTTGCTGAACATCTTAAGCAGAGAGTAGATTATCACAGTCAAGTGATCATAACACCAAATAAATCAGGATAACACTAAAAGTAGCAGCCTGAATAGTATGAGAGGATTCAACGAACAGCCAACTACATCATCCAAACTAAATAAGATAGTTAGGTTGCCAACATAGTATCTTGTTCAAAGTTTCATATAAAATGCAGTGTCTGCCATCATTTTCTAAATGAAACAGGCTTCCTCTTGCAACCAGCATCTTCATAATTCTCTCCGCACATTTTGTTCAATTGATTGATAACAACAAATGAACAGAGGTATGCAGTGGTTTTTGGAGGGGGGGAAAAAAAAGAGGAGGGGGGTGGGGAGCAATTTTCTTGGACAAAATTTGCCAACTAAAGATGAAATGCATCAGGCATAAAAATCCAATAACCAGATGCCAAGCTGC